>CABFOS010030686.1:0-24558 GCA_900660315.1 Diretmoides pauciradiatus
GTGTGTGGGTGTCTGTGTGTGTGTGTGTGTGTGTGTGTGTGTGTGTGTGTGTGTGTGTGTGTGTGTGTGTGTGTGTGTGTGTGTACTGTAACGTGGAAGATATGACTAATTTACAAAATATTTCTCATTGCAAAACAAAACGTCCTATCTCATATTACAGAATTTACAGTAGTTTCCCACATGCCACAAGATGAACAGCTCATCAGCTTATTGTTATAAGAATAAGAAGTTTAGTTTAGTTTAGTTTAGGTTAGTTTAGAGACATTATTATGAAATCTCTTACCTTCATGGGTTTGGGACGATGTTGTCTCTAGACACGACATTAACGTAAAACACAGTAAAGCAACTCGCCAAAGGTCCATGTTGATGTCGAATCTCTTCAAAAATATATTACCATATCATACAAGCCTGAATAGTTGTCATGAAAGACAGACAAGTAATTTATAAAACTAAAGGAATAATATAACGTATCCAGTCAGAGATGATTTCAGGATCCACTCTCTCTCTCTGCCAGGGAGCAGAAAGGAATAACACCCCCCAAAAAATCACAATATCCCGAGTCCAACTCAGGGTGGGGTGCAACTCCAATAGAAATCCAATAAAACATGTGGCGGAGTAGATCAGACACGCCAATTGAGAATTTGTAAACGGTGAACAAGTGGCAGCCTATCTTGACGCTGAAGACTGCCTCCCAGACAGCCACCTGTGATTGGCCAGGAACCCGATTTATTAACCAATCAGAGGTTGTTCCGTCTTTTCACCCCCCCCATTTTAATTTGTGGCACACACCGGAACAAACAACAACAAGACTGCTCAATTCAATAGATTGCGATTAATTGCGATAATTGCAATTGGATTGTGAAAGAGATAATGAGATGGTCTTGACCACAAATAGCAAGTAAAACAAAGTATCACGATGGACAAACTATAAACAGGATAAAATGTTACTTGAGACGTTTACCTTCAACAGATCAAATTGAAAGAAACACAAAAAACACAAAAAAAACAAAAAACTTGCAATGTTATAATGTTTTTCAACATATATCAAACATAGCATGATGAATAGATGCATATAACATATCATAACTTAACATAACATAACATAGCATAATATAATAATATAATATAACATAACATAACATATAGATGAATTTGGCTAACCTTTTGTTTAAAACAATAGCAATCTACCTCCTCAGCAACATTGTGTAGATCACTGTATCACCATGAACCATCTTCCCTATGTGCAGTTATTTTGGTTGCATGTTGTCAGCTGCTGCATGTGGAAGCAGTGTTACAGGCTCCCAGTCAGTCCCAGTGCTCTGAGTGGCTGCACTGTTCCCCTGTAAAGAGCAGTATTGTCCCCCAGCCCTGTCAACTGGTTAATCACCTCTTTGATGCATATGGAGCAGCCTGTCACAATGGGCACATTGTCAATTGGTCAAGTGACTTCTGATCCCAAAACAAGAACATGCTTAATTTGAGAAAATGGCATCAGAGCAGTCAACATTCCTAAGCATGTAGCTGCTAGTAAAAAGGGGGCAGCTCACTAAAGGATGGATGGATGAATGGATGCAAGTAGCTGTTTCTGACAGATGTAATGATGTTAACATATGAAGATGTTTCCCTATTCTCCCAAAATGATTGATCGATTGAATGATGAATGAATGAGTGAAACACTGCCAAAAATATGGCGCATGCAAAATTGACATTTGCAAGTGTAAACACACTGAAGAGAGTGTTTTGTAAATACAAATCAGATCATCTTTTACACTTACATTTATGCTCAGATTATTTTACACTTTAGCAAATCAGTCTTTTCACTTTGAGAAATAGTTATTTGCAAACACAAAATCATTGTTTTTGCTCAAATTGTTTCTTTGAATTTACGACCTGTGCAACAATGTGTTCGCTCTGTGTAATTACTAAGAGGCATTTATCACAATGGTGAGACTATAGCACCATTATACACTAACATAATTTTAGTGTCCATTATCAGCCTGGACGACCAAGCTGATATTATTACTGCCATCCACTAGCAGTTGGCTGTCCAGCAGGAGGAGACACAGCCTGAGGAGTGATGCTCTTACAACTGAGCCTTGGGCCTGGAAGGTGAACCCACAAAGTTAGCGTCTTATTGGCTGTGTTTGAGAATAACATCTTTGACATAGACATTTATAGTCAAGCTCATATATATATACACACATTTCATTTTGTAAATACTAATCAGAGCTTGACTATAAATGTCTGTCGGATCGGATATATCGGATACATACATACATACACATACATACTGTACACAGCATTCAATGTGAGATGTGTGTGTTTCTCTGTTGTCAGTTCATTGGGGCTGGATATATATAAAGGACAATTCTGAGGTTTCGTCAGTTTGGTAACTCCAGAGTGTCAAGCCTTAGTGTCAGCCATAGTGTCAGCCCTGGTGGCCCTGTCCTGTCCAAGACAAGCTGGGGGGCGAGTGCGGTGGCCTTTTGCAGTTGCCACTCCCTTCAGAAATTGATGAATTGATTGTGGGGCTGCTGCCAGTGTGTCTGTGCCCTGGGCGAAGGCGTCCCGGTTACGGGTGGGAATCCCAGCTATGGCATCCACCCTGGGGCCGCTATTGTAGGCAACCTGCAGGGGGCCCTGGGGGCCGGTGGCCCATGGAGCAGCTCTGACCCACATACTGCTGTCACACCCCTGGAGACACAGCGGCACTCTCCCCTACACAGACCTCTGATTGGCTCAGACAAACTCCGGCCAGGATGACTCTCTATGGAGCACAGCAATTCCACAGGGAAACTACCTGATGGTGCCAAACTTCTCTTGATGACAGCAGTAAAGGCCAAAAGAGAAAGGTTATATCCATGTCCTATCATATACTCCCAGTCTATAGAAGGGCTGGAAACCCTTTGACCTGTCCTCATCCTGCCCATGTCCATCAATACATTTTTAATAATCAAGTTAACAATATATGCCATTAATCTTGCATGGTGGTAGCTGACCAGTCTATAACTGGGATGAAAAAGTTATCAGACTTGTAATCAATCTCAAGGTCAGAATTTCCACTGAGTTTAAATTATGTTTGAGCAAATCTGGGGACAAAAGGCTTAAATCAAAATAATAATAAAAAGTAATACATGCAGGACAAAACACAAGTTATAAATCACTGCCATGTAGGAGAAGCCAGAGCATAACTTGGCAAACACAATTTGATGACAAGGAGGAAAAATATCATTTAGAAGCCAACGCAAAGTTTCTGTCTTTTTTATTGATTGATTGGTGTAGTGCCAGGAATAATTGAATCATTCAACAATTTTGCACAAGTGTGTTAGTTTCATTTTCTCCTCTTGATAATATTCTGCTAAATTAATAAATCCAACTTCAGTAAATTCCTTTTTAAATCCACATTATCTTTTGGAATGTTAATTCTTCTTCTCACTATTCTTCCTCTTCAGCACGAGTTCTGACAATAGTCATTAAAAGGACGTTTTGCCACAGCAGTACTGTGAGTGCATCAGTGTTATGGATCATAAGTGAGATATTTGAATGTTAGACATTCCTAAATACAAACTGTTATCAAAGAGAAATTAAACACTGAATATAAGGCCACAAAAACAATTTTCACAATAAAATTAACTTAATAGAGAGCACATCACACACAAGCTGTTGTCAATTATACATAACCGCTGACACACCGACCCCAATATCTACAAGTATATCAACAATTTCATTTGGACAGCAAATACGATTGTATACTTTTCTTGTTACATAAACATATATACAGTTGCGTTGACATAGAAAAGCATGCTCTTGCATATTAGAGGGTTGTTAGGTAAACTTTACACTAAATCCATAACATTTATCAGTACAGAACTGTCCCAACCAGCAGCAGTAATTTAGACTAACAAATATAATCTGAGAAACGGGCTATTATAATTCACTTTTATTAGATTTGATCTTTTACAGTATCAACATGCTTTATATTGCAAAATGACTATAATCCTCTCTTCGTCTTCTTCTTCTTTTATTTCAAATGATGAGATTTGTGAACTCTCAAGACATTGTCAGACCTAATTAGTAAATTAATAAAACCACTACCGAACTCAACACTTTCCCTTTGGTCCAAAATAAATAAATACCTGTTCAAAATATGAGGAAAAACAGACATTAATGTACAACGATCAAAATTAATTGTGCAATATGGTACACAGAGGTACAAATAACACAAGAAACACACTATGTCAAACCAATTACAGATGAATAAGTCATAAGATGACAAGCAATATGCCTTATTCTGTCAGCTCCAGTGCAGCTACCAAAGACAAAAACCACATTAGAAAGCGTATAAGCTCTCTAATATTGCCATTCACATGCTTCACTGCATAACGCTCCACAGGGCCAACAGCAGCATTTTCTGTACAGTATGTTTGTTCTATCATCTGCACCAGTTCAGCCTCAACATCTCACTGACGCCAGACACATTTTTTAACCCTTATTTACTGTAACCAGGCAAGTTGATCACATTTTTATTCCCAGGAACGGCCTTCAGTAGTTCACAGCTCTTTCAAGCCCATCAGCGAGTATTAAGGATATCTCCATGCAGACTGGGTAGGAGTAATATACACTAGGAGTTGTTTTTTCACTGACTGCTTTGGTGGAGAATGCACATTGCAACAAAGGGAGAGAAAGCACTTTGTGGAAAACAATAAATAAATAAACGCATGAATAAATAAATACAATGAGGACAAAACATATAATCTGTTCAAGACAATCCAGTATGTCAGCATGTTTTTGAGTTTCATAAAATCTGAATTCATATCAAAATTAAGATTTAAAATTTAAAAGTGTACTCAGAGGAGCATAATCTGGTGGTAAAACATTGTTGTGAACAGGAAATGACAAGTTTAAATTGATCTGCACCAGTATACTGTTTTTTACACAATGTGATAGTATACAAGTAGTAGTAGTAGTAGTGCTACTATGAGTATACTCATTCTTTAGAGTTTTAAGTGTCTGAGGGAAAGTTCAGTTACACAACATTCCTCTACCATCCAAACCAGATTAATCACTTCTGAGCAAATCAAAAGGTCATAGATCATCTCAATATTTATGCATTCAGCTGATAGAATGTAACTCGTTCAGGTCAATTTCTACACCACTGGTTTCTAAATAACTAAAAAATAGTCACTGCAGACCCACCAAATTAAATTCATCAAAACAAAGGAAGAAAACAGGAGTTTGGGGGGAGTCACCCCAAACTCTTCAGCGCTGCCTCTCCACGTAAACACAATGGATCACCTATAACCGCTACCTGGTTCTGGCACCCAGGCTCTTCCCCACTCTCTACTGATTGGACACTTCACTTCTTGTTCTTCAGCTGATTGGCCAGCCAGTCAAGGCCCTCGTAGAGACCATCTCCACTGGTGGCGCAGGTGGCCTGAATGTACCAGTTGCGGTGACGTAGGGAGTGAAGGCCCAGCTTGTCTGTGATCTCAGCGGCATTCATGGCATTGGGCAGGTCCTGCACAAAAAGACACGACGTGTCAATGACGACGCCTCAGCGGGTAGGAAAAGAGGTGCAAAAGTGCAAAGAAGCTTACTTGTTTGTTGGCAAAGACGAGAAGAACAGCATCCCGCAACTCATCCTCAGCCAGCATCCTCATGAGTTCCTCCCGAGCTTCATTTACCCGCTCGCGGTCATTACTGTCCACCACAAAGATCAGGCCTGCAGAGGACAGACACGCTCTCCGCTAAGTTTATAGCAGTGACTCCCGCTAGGGGTTAACCAAAATACAAGCATCAGCTCCACTGCGCCAGAATCAGAGCGACTGTAATCAATTTCATCCCATTTTCTAACAAAAATGCTGACATCATATCAGTATAAAAAATTTAATGTTAAAAGGAATTTATTCATCGTCAAAGCTTTCAGCATGAAGAAGAAAATAATTTGAAACAGTCTGATTCTGTATGCAAATACCCATATCTGAAGTATTAGTCAGCCATGCCCTCAGGTTCTCGTGAGTGTGCAGTGCAGGATCCCGTCCCAGGACTGGAGGGGTCTTGTTAACTCTAGCATGGCCGACTACTGCATCAGTTAGAAGGGTTTTAGTTGGGCTCACCCTGGGTGTTCTGGAAGTAGTGTCTCCACAGGGGGCGGATCTTGTCCTGGCCACCCACATCCCATACTGTAAAGCTGATGTTCTTGTACTCCACTGTCTCTACATTGAAACCTGAATGAAGGCAAATCAACATGGGTTACATATTGGCTCATTTCACTGGATTATCAACAAGCACAAGCGTGTTTTATACCCTTTTTTATTGGTTGATGACCTGGCTTCGTAAAACAGGCCAAACCCAATGACTGATGGTTACCGAGCGTCATAATTGTTTCCTCACGCACCGATTGTGGGGATGGTGGTGACTATCTCCCCCAGCTTCAGCTTGTAGAGGATGGTGGTTTTCCCTGCCGCGTCCAGGCCCACCATCAGAATCCTCATCTCCTTCTTCCCTATCAGGCTCTTTAACAGGTTGCCAAAGATGTTCCCCATGATGACTGGCAGCTCTCACCTCACTGCAGTGGAACTGTTGCGGAGGGATTTGAAAGTTGAGTTTCCGTACAACAACAACCGAGCAGCCAAAACAAACAGTGAACCACATTTATAGAGTCAAAGCCACAGGAACATGCAGCGAGACACAGTAGCTCTTCAAAAGGGGACTCTCGACATTAACGCCTCATTACGGCTTGAAGCCACCTCAGAGGCACGGCAGTAAAAGCGTACTTCACACCTCGGCAGGCGGCTGACCTGACTGAGAAGCTGTTGCTTTACGCTTTGACAGCTCACTGGGGAAAGTGGCTGCCATATTGGATCTGTATTATGTGGATCAGCTTTCATGTGGTGCAGAGTAACTACCTTTTTATGATGGTTAATGCTGTTTGCCGGCTATTATCTTAAAAGTCAGCGTGCAGATTATGGGGTATGACACACAGCCTCGGCCTGTTAGTGTTTATTGTGCACATGGCACATATAGCACTGAGGTGAGACACTTTGATTATGACTTTTCTATAGTACTACTGCCTCTTTAACAGCGTGATGTGAACTTGGTCTTGCAGCATTGTGTGCTTTTTTAACATTTTTAATATTCTACATGTGTTTGGTGTGTTACACAAGACTAGCCCAACATAAATTCATCAGCAAAAACAGCAGGGATGTGCTACTGTGCTGCAGATGGAGAACCCCAGAGTTTTCTCAGGGAAGAAACATCTGAGTGAATGTTACTAATGTTGGTTGGTGAATAATATGCATCTACACAGCGGATTTCCTACCAAATGCATAGACACACATAGACTACAGCTGCTCTCTGAAACCGACACAGCTGCAGTGGCCACACAACCATGTACATCTGTCATAATGGATGATGACGCGAGAACAGGCGATTTGAATGTGCAAATATACATAAATCTAAGCTGAATTTAGTAACAGAATGTCTTAAGCATCTTGAATGTCCTCTGCGTTAAATTTTTTTTTGAATTTCGTTAAATGTATGTGCACTGTAATGATCATCTCATGCAGTCACGACGAGCAAAACCGGTCGGCCTGAGGTCATCGATTCAACAACAATTCGTTTACTGAGCAGTGTTATGTGTGTGTGTAAGAGGGATAATAAGCCCCGGTTACCGTTTATACCCGCATACATCTTTCAGCATTTTCAACAATTTGCGTCTGGTTCACACTTACCCGTCAACGGTATCAGCTGGATTCAGGCAAAGGCTGGAAGATGATAGTATCGCGATAAGACGCGGCCGTAATATTGTGCTGTGCAAATCTCGCGATAGTACGACTGCCGAGCATCACCTCTCACATTTGCCGTGATCACCTCACGACTCATTACAGGGCAGCAGCAGCAGTGCTAGAGGTCAGCAGGGATTGAATGTGTCAGTTCTAAATAGTAGTAATAAATCGGGCTTATTTCATGAACCCAATGCACTGAACAATAAAAAGGAAGTCAAATTTAAAAAAAAAAAAAAAATCGAGATAGGGGCATGATAAAATGGAAATAACTCAGCAAAAGTCCTTATATTCCAGTTTGAATAGATGGGTTAGTATCGTCTATAACACATTTTCCCATGGTCATTAAGTTGCGACCCACTTTTATATAATTCAAACCAAGAAAATGTAGTTGTTATGACTTTTTTAACATAAAATAAACCAATATTTTCCTCCCTGCATTCAGAGAACACTACTCTACAATAACACACTGATCCTGATTAATAAACTGATGGGTATGAACATCACAACTGCTGCTGATCCTGGTGAATATGAATAAAATGAACATCATAACTGCATAATTGTGTCTACAAACATAATATGAGAATCTCTCTGAGTATATCTACTAAACAGACTGTTTTCACTTAACAGGTATTTGGGGAAGCTAATGAGATAGTTGATGTGCTTTACTCCTGATAAGAGTTTCAAAATCTGGGTTCTTTTGCATTAAAAAAGGGGTTTTTGTGTGTTTTTTTGACCACTCACTCCGTGACCCATTCAGAAGGAGTCCGCGACCCACCAGTTGAGAAACACTGGTCTATAAAGTATAAAACAGAAGGTCCAACATTCTGTGTTTTGATCATTACATGATACAGATGATGCTTCACACAACATGCCTCTGTCTGTGTTTTTAATATTGTCAGTATTTGCAGTTTATGTGCTATTACACAGGAATGACAAAACTAAACCAATATGAACAGTAACAGAGTGTCTGGAGGCAAACATGTTTGAATAATTCACATAGGAATCATCGTAATGAATAAGTAACTGGCTGACTGTAATAGGATGCCAAGTGATACTTCCTGGCAGCAGCCCTGTGTGTCACAGATAATGAGCTGGAAGGTTGCAACAAAAATGAATCTATCTTCTGCCATGTTTCTAACCTCGGTTATGGATTCATTTAGTTGAATTATCACATGTGGTTTTCGAAGTGACTAGGCCTAGAATAAGTCTGAGCTGAGCCAGAGGACGGAAAATATGTTGATTTACATCTTCACCTGCCCTTTGTGATACCTCCTCCGCTATACCTCTTAAAAGTCTGCGAAGATTTTTATCCCTCAAACATTTGATAAACAGCCCAGTGTCACTGAATGACACGTGGCCCAGCGTGAGTCCCTCGGCCATAGGTAACAAAGTTAGCGAGTCCAACGTTTGTCTCGCTCTCTTGCGTGTCAGTCAGTGGTCCTGTGATAGATGTGTTTATCAATTCAGCGGTGAAGGCAGAGGAATAAAAAAGGGGAGCAGATGTTTGCAGCTGCAGACCAGATTACGGGGTGGAGTGGATGGTGGGGGAGCCTGCCGTGTTTGTGTGCACTGGGAGTTTCGAGAGGGTTACAGGGGGGTTACAGCGGGTAGGGGTGGTGGTAGGAGAGGTGGGGTGGGGAGTTATGACTTAAAGGAGCCTTTCCTCTGAAGTGTCTGCCAGCGTGCACCCCAGCAAACACAATCACAAGTCTCGTTGGTTCTGCTAGCTGAACTAATGAGGGCCTGCGCATTGAGGGCAGGGGCTTTGATGTTCTGGGTAGCTGGCTCCTTGTGTTTTCTCTCCCGCTCTCCTTCTCTCCCTGTCCCACATCAAAAATGAAAGGGGAGTTGAGAAGCAGATGTTTTGAGGCATGTATTTATACAGAGTGTACTTTATTCACCCCCTTCTCCATCCCCCATTTGTCCTTTACATCTGCATCTCTACTGTATGTACGGTAAGGATCTATCTCCCTATCTTTATATCCAGCTAAACACACTAAATCGCCTTACTTTATACATATAATCATCCTGTCAATCAAAGTGGGGAACTTTTATCTCTCCTAACTTCCTCTCTCTCTCTCCCTCTCTCTCTTTAATTTCAGCCCAGTCTGGTTGTTATTACTCGGGGGGCAGTCAATGTGTTGCTATGCATGTGTCTGTGTCTGCAACGATGGAGAGGAGAGCGGGAAAGAGAGAGAGAGAAAAACAGGGGGAGAAAGCAATCCCGGGCTGTCCACCAACCTTTCTGTCTCACACATGGCAGAAACAGTGACAGGAAATTCCCTTTCGCAGCAGCTCCAGGGTGAAATGATAAAGAAATGAAGAAATGCAAACCAGAAATCCAGTCTCTTATCATTCCAGACCAGTCTCTTTCCCACTCTCTTTTTTAGAGAGAGAGAGAGCACTGGATTCAGTCACTGGCACAGCCATTCCTTAGGATTCAAGGGATAGTTACCTAAATCTATACAAACAAGATTTAATTGGCATTAAAGCCTATGGCAGAAGAAGCTTTCCCAACAGACTGAGCATGGAGACATTTTTGGATCATCTAAGACATGTGTCCTCACGTATGTATCTAGGAATGCTGCTATTGTAAATACAGTCAGGCGTTAGCGTTTTGCTAAATCTGCACTATACCTGGGATGAGAGTGTAAATCACTAGGAGTCTGAGAGTTTGCGTGTACGTGCACACGGGTACGTATGCATGTGTGTTTTTTGATTGAGTGCCTGCAGGGGTGTGTCTACGTCTGTGTGTGCGTGTCTGTCGATATGTCTGTGCCAGCGTCTTTGCGTGTGAATGCATACGTATGTGTTTGTGTATGTGTATGTCTGTCTCCCAGGTAGCTGCTGAGGCAGACAGGGACACATTGTGGTTCATCGAGTCCCTTCCTTGGCTGTGAACTCTGGACAGATGATCCCCTCAGAGGCTCACACAGCAAACACTGGTATAATCACCCCCACTCTCTGCTCTCTTGATGCTTCTCTCCGGTAATAAAAGTCATACTTTAAGGAAACAATATCCTGCTGCCATAAAAAGTCCATCTCTCAGCATGAAGCGGCCATAAAAAGACTCCCACCTCCAAAATCTGTAGTGAGTATACCCCCCATATACACTCTAAGACACATGTACTCACACATACACACACATACACGCTTCAGCATCAGCTCAAGAGTAAAGCAGGTCCATCTCTCACTTTGACGTGTACTACATGTGGGAAGAATCTAGGAGTGCTCTTACTGATGAAATGCACTAACTTTACAAATACGGGTATAACGAGATCTAGGCCACACTCGCATAGGAAAGTGACACATCACAATAAGGTCAAGTAGAAGCATGTTTTTGTCAATGTTATTAATTCACTAAAATCATGATCACTAAACGGTGATCAATATGATAAAGGACTTAAAGTATATTCCTTGTTACGATTGTTACAATGCTATGAATAACAATAATAAGGGATTGAAAGATCTCATTGAATCTACCTCCAAAAACCGACGATCAACTTTCCCATCTTTAGTTACTTATTGTTAAATGTGGGATTTAGGTAAGCTGATAAAAAAAATCCTGCCCCCGTTGCCCCTATGAGAAAACATTCTGCTCCTTCAAAAACTAAAACATCTTGTCTTCTTCCAGTGGGCAAAACATTTTGTCGAGACAGATGGATTTTGAGATTGACTCAAAAAGAAAGTTATTTTGCATACTGGCTGCTGGCACAGGTGCAAAATATCCAAACAGCGTGAGCGTCTCGGAGATCCTTAGAAAAGCTGAATCAGATTTCATGGCAACATGATTTGAGTCTTTGTTGACTATTGGGTCACAATCCTGAGCCTCTCTGGCCTTAAATGTTCCTCTCATAAATGAAACCCAAAAGGCAGGCTCCAAGGTAATAATAATAATAATACAAATAACAATAATAATACATTTACAAAAATATATACACATTAAAATACACAAGTACTATACAATTGGATGAGTCAGTGTGTAGAAGTTTAAATAGAAATGCATCCCTGCTGTTCTTTGTTTTGCGGGGCAGAGAGATGGGTTATGGGGCATTTTCATGGCTGAGAGGACAGCGTCTAAACAGGCCAAGGCAAGACAAATGACATGAGTCACCTCTTCAATCTCTGACTTGGCATTTTGAGAATAACAACGGCTACAAAGAGAAAATAGATCCCAGATGACGGAACAAAAAAATAGAGTGAGAGGGGGGATAAACAGATTCTCTGGGAGAGTTACACAAGGAGAAAAACAAACACCCAAACTAAGGGAGTGAGTGGCTGTGTGTGAGTATGGGAAAGTTAAAGGATTGGCTCGCCATCTTGAATCCTGGATGGGCCAAGGCAACGCGGACTGGGAGGTTTGGCATCTACTTGCACACGTTGACCCACTCTGTGACACGACACTCCTCACACAGCACGTAGCAGCACCAGTGGAAACGGCAATGGCAGCGCTCGCTGCGTGTCTGTTTCAGGATGTTGTGTCCGCGGCCGCAGCACAGTGAGCTGCAGCTGTCCATGCTATGGCTGGTTTTGTTGCAGATGCGTCCCTGTGTGCCCAGAGAGTCTAGGGACGTGTCACGCTCACAGAAGTCTGGAGACTTCTCAAAGTATACCAGCTCTCGGGACATGCTTCGACGGCGGCCTCCGTTGAGTCCCCCTGTGCCCCCGTTAGCCCCGTTCCCTATTCGAGGGTTGAAAACCCCATTGTTCTTGTTCTGGGAGTTGACGAAGACGGCTGATAGGAATTTTTCCTTCAGTAGAGAGCCCACATGTCGGAACTCTGGGGACACATGCCAGCAGGTCTTAAACTGACAGCTCCCTGATGTGCCATGACATTTGCACTTCCTCTTCATGTTGTCAGTCACTATCTGTGTAGAGAAGGTAAATGACGTACGTAAATTAAAGGTACAATGAGGATCATGGTGTATGTCCATGAGAAGCTGGACTGCACTCTTAAGAACTGAGAACTGAGAACACAATGAAGCATAATGAGAAGCACGATCCTCACCTGCCGTCCCACGCGGTTGTTATGCATCCTCATGCGAGCATGGATATCCCTTGGGGACCCCCGGGAGTCTAGCCAGTCCCTGGAGAAACGCTCCCCGAAACGGCCATCATGACTGCAGCCCCCCCACTCCCAGGTCTCCTGCATGGAGCTCAGCTCATCTGGTAAGGGCTTGAGCAGGGTGGATGGGTGGGTTGAACGCAGGTTTGCGGGCAGGTCGCTATGGTGAGTGCTTAACTCGGAAGGTAATGACCGTGCCCTGCCCATGCCTACTCCACCCTTCTGGAGAGTCTGCAGCTGCAGCTGTGTGAGTTTCAGCCGGATCTTGTCATCGTCCAGGCGACGCTTGGCCTCACAGCCACACCCCCGCAGCTTGCCCATGCTGCAGGCTGAGGCCACAGAGTGAGCCACACCCGCTGCCAACAGGGACAGGGCGAAGGCGCTCTCGCGAAAACCTGGAGACAGGAGATAAAAGCTCCAAGACTTTAGATTTGTCAGTTGCAGTGTCACAATGTGCCACGAGATCATGAAAGTACAGAGTTGTCAGTGATAATTACAGAAGGATTATTTGGTGCATATTAGGTGTTAAAATGTCCTTCAATTAGTGCCACCACAGCATGATGAATGACCTCCGCCCTCATGCCTACACCTAAAAAAAAAACAGTCACACGTGTCCATCGCTACCCTGCCTCAGTCTCTCACCCCGGTTGAGGATGGCGCTGTGGTGGGGCAGCTTGCCGTGGTCCTCCAGTGATGAGCAGTTCCAGCGCTGGTCACGAAGCTGGTGCTGGCACTCGTGGATGGCCACCTGGATGCCCTGCAGAGCGGAGGCCGTCACGTCAGGGCTGCGCACACACATTCGCATCTGACGCTTACTGAGGCCTGCCAACCTCAGGCATACTGAGTTAGGGGTCAGCACTGGATCTCCTGCCACCTTCAGGCCAAGGATATCATTACACAGCACCCTGTGGAGGTGGGGGGAGATTCATTAGAGCTGGTCAGGACATCATTGATCAATTCAACAGGAGTATAGGGCAGTGGGGCGATGAGCTGAGATGGTTAACGGAATCTGCAAAAAGACAGTATGCACTTCATTTGAAAAGGATATAATATTACTCTCAACACTAGGACATTTGCTTAGAACTCTTAACAATAAAACTGTGTTTATCAAGTGCACATGTATTTAGCAGTGTGTTTCCAATTATGTGGCTAAAACCAGTGAAAAACATAGCTCCAAACTATATGATAACCATTCTGAGATGTGACAAATCAAAGCACAGAGGAAGTGGCCAAATGCAGCTAATATACATGGAGAGATCATTACCGTGGAATTCAGAGTGTATTCTTTGTGCATGTTTCACACAGGCTGATACTTTGAGACCATTATCAAAACACTGATTAAAGTGTTTCAATATGAAACGACATCAACCTGGAAAATAAAAGGCAGACCTGTCTAGGACGTTTTTAACGTTGTTTGTAATGTAGATCAAAATATTGTTTTACTTGCTGTACTGACTATTGGGTTACCACCACTGATTGTTCAAAATCTACCCAGTAATTTCCTTCCACTCTAGCTGTTGAACCCGACGCAGCCAGAAGCCACATGTAACACCAGCTCTCCTGGCGCTCTCAAGTGCACTTACGTTATTGCAGGTGACATAAGCGCCGCTGCCAAAATCAGGAATTGGTCCCAACGGAGTTTGTGTGATAGCTCCATTTTGATAAGCTTCTCTCCCGACGTGACATTAAAACACTGGTGTTATAATCCCGCATCCACAAAGAATTGAAGAAGAGTGTGGAAGTATTATCGATGCGCCTCCAAACGACCGAAGAGTGAAGACAGGGAACAGAAGAGCTCGGGGGCGAGAGTAAACGGGAGGGGGAGAGACAGAGGGGAGGGGAGATGCCTCTACAGGCGGCTGTTTGTGAAATATTGACCAATATGAAAAAAAACGATCAACAGTTGATATTTTTTGGGTGTGTGAGATTATTTATCCAAGCGTAAAATGACGTCTCCAAACTTTTACGCGCAGGCACCACTTCCCTAACCATACGCGTAGTCCAATTTGTGGTTGGTATCCTGAAACACTGGACACGCGTGAACAATATGGAAATATGAATATACCTACATACACCTATATCCTCGACTTCTGCTCGTGGTATAGGTCGGTTATAGCGCACACCTTCATTTTCGTGGATGGGGAAATAGACGAATAGAAACGTGTTTTAAGGTGTATAAAGTCATATAGGGTTCTGTTCCTAGAGCGGTGAGTTAGTTTAAAGGATGGATGGGGGAGGGGAGAGTTGCTGGTTCCACTGTACGACAGGGAGGCAGCAGCAGGCAGGCGGCTCGGCTCGCAGCCCCTCCAACAATACTGGTTCAGTCATCTGGTCCCCCTTCCTCCCACCTCAATCACAGTGTCTGTTCTTTATTGTTGCGTTTGAAACAACTTCACTCTGTGTCAGTGTCTTTCATCTCAGAATATAGAACATATACAGGATAAGAGGGTGACAGTGGCTTTTTCATTATTTACCAAATGATGACATATTTTCACGCTACAATAACGGAATAAAGGGGAAAATGTCCGTAGGCCTTCTGCTTGATTGTAATGGGCGATGCGTTATAGTACTGCGTGAGGCCTAAATACATACCAGTATTTGTTGATTTGAGTGTTACGACTTTTAAATCCATCCCCTTATGCATGTAAACACTTGTTGACGCTCCACTGAAGACGATCAAACAGCGTCTTATTCAATTCAATTCCTTCCTGCTCAGAAATGACTATGCACCAGATGCTCGGGCCTCCGCACATTTCTCAGCCAGCGGACTCGGTAGGGTGACATAAGCATGTTGAGACAGCTCAGCTCTGGATCTATGAGGATATTAAGTTTGTATATGTTAAGATTATTTGGCATCAACAAATAATGCTCCCTCGCTGGCTGAATCAACAGGTCCAGTTCACATAGATAATGATCCTGCAAATGCAACATGTATCACCGCCGACGCGCCTTTACAGAAGCAACGCTACTGGAACAGAGAAGGTGGATACTTTCATAAAATTAAGTTAAAACCCCCCTCAAACACGGTCCGCACAGTGACACCGATTCTTTATCTATAATCTCCTTCCATTCCCTAAGCTGCAGCAATGAAAAGTGCATTAGCATTCTGCCTTGGCGTGTATATCTAAGTGGCTTAAAAAGTGATTTGAAGTTGATTTGTATATAAAAGGCCCCCCTTTATCCGGATTGGAGCTCTAATCTGCTCGGTGTCGCATGACTGCTCCAGGAAACCAGTTTGAGCACCTTTATAAGGCGGGAGTATAAACGTAGGATGGCTGTCATTAAAGCCCTTTTACAAAAGCCCACTTCCTTTTACTGTCATCTGAGGAAAAGAGAGAGAGAGAGAGGAGGGGGGAGAGACAGAAAGAGAGAGAGCGAGATTAGCTACTTAACCTATGACGTGTCTTATATGGGATATATGCAAATTAGCAGATAAAAGTCGCATAATGAAACATTCACCCAGAACCAATGTGAAGGACTTTGGGGACATTTGTCTGGGGTTAGATGGAGATGCCGCAAAGTGGCTCAAGCTGTGATTACACTACATGTGCATCGAGGGAGGTCTGCAGGCCAGATGTCGGGAATGGTTTTTATTCGTATTCGTTCCCCTCCTTGCTTGGTCATCATTCATCAAACTTCTGATCGGAGCCCGTATAGCCTATACTTCATCTCTCCCACCTTTGAAAAATATCTGAATAGGCTATATGATAACTAGGCCAGTGATTCTCAACCTTTTTCATATCAAGGACCGCAAATTTAGTCCACATTTAGGCCACAGACCCCTATTTGATGTCTCTCAGACCCAAATCTGAGAATATTTTTATTGTTAGATGATGATTTTGTCCAGAACTCAACGACTGAAACTATGATCAAAATGATGAAACTATGATCAAAACTATGAAACAATGATCAGTCATTCTTCTGCATTCTCTGATTGTCTTAACTTCTTGTAAATGAAGTAATGCGGAAGTTTAACAATTGATCAGTTTGCTGGGGACCCCCTGGAACGCCCTCACGGACCTCTAGTGGTCCCCGGACCCCACGTTGAGAACCAGTGAACTAAGCTATAGACGTGGGCTCCATTTAGTTTCGTTGCGCGTCTCAGGCTATAAAGGCTGCTGATTATCCTAATGTTTATTATAGGCCTATAGCAAAAATCGCGACAATAGCCTATATTTAGAGAGACCCTCACTAAATAGGCCTATATTTCCAAAAAGCAATTAAGAATTAAACTAATAAAACAAAAATATGCCCACACTCATCAAGGTGTTTTGGTAAAGAAAAGAGGAAATGTACAGTCACAGCAAACATTTGGAGAAGGTAGCCCATGTGTGTGTTGGTTGGGGAGAGAAGGAGGAGACGCGGTTAGGGAGTAATCCAACCACCGGGTAAAAGGGCAGTTTAGATGGCTCATATTCCGCTGTAACTGTACTGTACCGTGACACCAGCACTGGAGCACCGAGCCGGGCGCACCCACAGCATCTCTACAAACACATCACTCTTTTCTGGGGGACTTTTTCTCTCTCTCTTGGAAGACCGGAGTGGAAGCGCAGTGCGGGGGAAATACTCTTAACTACCCACATTTTACAGGGAATTGATTCTTTGATTACCGTGAGATTCCACAAGTAATGTGCGCAACGCTGTGGATTGCCCTGTTGTTTTTTCTCTCTCTCCCCCCTCTCTCTCTCTCTTCTCCCCTTTTCTCTTCCTTTCTCCTTTCTCTCCGGTTGTGTTTTCTTTATTCATTGTGAGCCCTATGAAGAGCATTAACTATCCCTCCTTCCAATCCTATTGAAAAGGGTCCCGAAAAAAAAAAACAGAGGGAGATGAGAGCAGCAAATCCCTTTTTTATTCCCCTCGTAGCGCTCAATAAGAGAAGAATGTGTTGCCTATCAGTCACCGAGGGGATCAAGTCTTCGGGACTGTCCCACGCGTTCAATGCGCTGTGCAGAGCATCACTGAGAGAGACAGAGTGAAGAGGACGACAGACAGACAGGCAGCAGCAGCAGCATCCTGCCCGGGCACTTCACAGCAGCAAGAGGAGTCATTAAGCAACCTGTCTCCCCTCAAGATTCATTTTAGTCAATTAGGGCACTCGGGCCGCGTTTCCCGTCACCTTTCACGTCCTCTCACTGGAATGTGGTGCGGTGAGTAGCGAACACCTTGCAATGTGGTCATTTGATGATCACTCATTATATCATAAGGATGTAAATATGTGTTTTGTTTTGTGTTTTTTTACAAGCAACCTGCTGTAACCCACCGTCACATAGAATAACATAAATTGCATGAATTTAGTTTAGTTTTTTTTTTTAATTTAGGATGTGTTTTTTAATTTGTTATAATTTGTTATAATTTGTTATAATAATAAGTCTGATCTATAAGCATCAATTACAACATAATTAAAGTTGAAGTTTGACTCTTTTTTTCTTTTCTTCCTCTGCGTATGTTCTTAATTGAAGACACAATGAGGAGCCTGGCGTTACTTTTGGGGGTGAAAGCCGCGTGTATCCTGTTGGTGTCTTCGCTCTCGGGCACCGGGGCCGTTAACAACAGCGGCCGGTGGTGGTGAGTTCACTTCACGTGTCCCATGTATTCATTCAGTACTAATTCAGCCTCCGCCAGCTTAATCCGACGTCGGGCTGCTGTTTAATAGGCTGGAGGAGGAGGGAGGAAAAAGAAACCAGCGCTATCAGATGAACAGTGTTATTGGGCTACCGCATATTCTCATGCTCCACGCTGGAAATGTTGTGTTATTTTTGGCACCATTCACAAAAAAACCCCACACACACACACACCCAGAGACCGCAGGCCATTAAAGGCGTGAGGTTTCAGACGTCGTCTCCCAATTACTGTAACATTTTCGATTGGATTCACTGTCCCTTCAATGAAACTACTCAATGATGAATGAATTAATTTCATTGCGGCGTAGGCAATGATTCAACAATTAACAATTTGACTGTTTTTTTGTTGAGAACGTGGTAACCCAAGTTTACTCTCTCTCTCTCTCTCTCTCTCTCTCTCTCTCTCTCTCTCTCTCTCTCTCGGCCTCCCTGTCATTTAAACAGTGTGGTTTGAACACGGGACAACATTTTTCAGCCCAATGTGGGATAAATTAAATATGGATTTATTTCATGGCTGAAAGGAATCCCATATCAGGTCGGATCCAGGGTCATGTGTAATATACTGAACACTACATGGCCTATAGCATTAAGCTCTAATCTGAAACGGCCCTCATGTGCCAATATTGTGTTATAAACTAGAAAACCACAAACATTAAAACGATGTGCTGAGGATTTACTTATTTTTGCATCAGTGGGCATGCTGTTAACGAAACTGAAAGGTTCAGCCCGGTAGGTATAGGGACTATAAATACAAATCTAGAAACTGCACAGATATTTTAAGATAATGACTTCATCCCCTTTTTTTGCGGTGTAATATGATGAACAGATTTTGCGCAATGTCAAATTTGCAATATTCAAAACGTCAACTGAAAACAGGCCGTGCCAAGAAAACAATAAGAAAAAGACCGCAGAAAAAAGGGCGGAATTGGAATGAAGCGAAATACCCAAAGATGAGATTATTATTAAGGTTGAAAAGCCTCCAGCACACGACTGTCTGGGTCAGAACTCTGACTAACAGGCCCAGACTGCTAATGGTTAACAGGAGACACACGACCATCTGACTACACTTGAATCCCTTTTTTCTTCTTTTTTTAAAATATTTTAATAATAAACAGATAAAGTGCAATCTGTGTCAGCTATTAATCTAAATCTCAAGTGTTTTGAAACATAATGTCCAAATGAATTGACTCATTTGATAATAAACTGACACTGTAACCAACTGTTGATATTGAAAGATGTTCAACACGTTTAACTCCTGCATGTAAACATTTGCTACTCGTGACATACAGATCTTTTGATAAGAAACAGTTGACATGTTCTCCGGTGTCTTGCGATGAATGAACAAGTAGGTTTAGTGTCTTGCTAAGGGACATTTTGACAGGACGGGCACATACTGCAGGCTGATGCTGCTGGGATTAAACCTGTGATCTTGTGGTTGTGTGATGGTCTCTCTCTAACCACTAGGCCACTGTGCCACCCTACCCAGTGGGCAGCCCATTTGGTTTGTCACATGGCACAGTGAAGATGAACAGGACAGAGAGAAGAGTGATGTTTAATAGCATAGCCAGAAATAGACTAAAAACCATGAAGGCGCAGTACAGGTTTTCTAGGTGTACAAATGTTCTAATCTAGTAAACTCCACTATAGCATCTCATGATCATATCTTCATCTATTTATCTTGTGAATGTATGATAGATACTTTGCAAAAAAAGATGCTGACATATTCTAATAATAAAATGAGACAGATACCAATTAAAAGTATGTTCATTGTATGGGGGACAGGTCAAGTGATGCTCTACTTACAATACCTGTAGGGGAACAGTTTTATGTTACGCTTGCTAAGCCTGAAACTTACATTTCGATTCAGCGACTCACTGTCTCCTCATGTTTTTGGAACAGCATATGTCACTGTTTATTATGGTAGTGCCCAATGAAAACTGTAATTTTCAACGCACAACACAACGCTGACATGCCAAGACACATCAGTTTTAAACAGGGTCACAGAAAGAGCTATATGCATTAACTGCCAGCTCCCTGACTCTGATTTCCTCTGTCCATGTGTTGTGCCAGGGGCATTGTCAATGTGGCCTCCTCTTCCAACCTCCTCACCAATTCCAAGAACGTGCAGTTGGTCCTGGACCCGAGCCTGGCCCTACTGAGTCGTCGCCAGCGCCGGCTGATTCGGCAGAATCCTGGCATCTTACATGCCATCGCCGCTGGACTGCACACTGCCATAAAGGAGTGCAAGTGGCAGTTCCGCAACCGCCGCTGGAACTGCCCGACCACCCACAGCCCAGCAATATTTGGCAAAATTGTCAACCGTGGTGAGCCTCTCTTGTCTCTCTCACTAGGCAACTATTGGACAATTTAGGGCAGGATGTCATGGAATCTCTTGTATGCAAGTGAAAGGCCTTGTCTTTAAATATTTTACAATTTTGAATAGGTTATGGTCATTCAGGGCAAGAAAATGTGGCGTATCCAGCACCAAGAAGCTGGATCAGGTTCTAAAGGGAATTTCTGATGTTGTTTCTTCAGGTTGCCGAGAGACAGCGTTTGTATTTGCCATTACAAGTGCAGGGGTGACCCACGCGGTGGCTCGCTCCTGCTCAGAGGGAGCCATAGAGTCCTGCACCTGTGACTACCGGCGCCGGGGACCTGGAGGGCCAGACTGGCACTGGGGGGGCTGCAGTGACAATGTGGACTTTGGCCGGATGTTCAGCCGAGAGTTTGTGGACTCCAGCGAGAGAGGCCGGGACCTGCGCTACCTCACCAATCTACACAATAATGAGGCAGGGAGAATGGTGAGGAATTGTTACTCAAAAGGCATCACAATTCTCTCGTCGTGCGAGATTTTTTTCAGAATTTCTCCATGCTTCGTCTTCATTCATATTTATTCATGTTTCACCATGTGTCAGTCACAATTTCATCAGTAGCTCTTGGTTCTTCTCTCTCCAGACAGTGTCATCAGAGATGCGTCAGGAGTGTAAGTGCCATGGCATGTCTGGATCCTGCACCGTGCGCACCTGTTGGATGCGCCTGCCCAGCTTCCGCGCCGTGGGGGACTTCTTAAAGGACCGCTTCGACGGTGCATCCAGAGTCGTTTACGCTAACAAGGGCAGCAACCGGGCCTCTCACCGTGCCGACCCCCGCCACCTGGAACCTGAAAACCCAGCTCACAAACCTCCCTCCGCCAGGGACCTGGTCTACTTTGAGAAATCGCCCAATTTCTGCTCCTACAATGGAAAAACGGGCACTTTGGGAACCTCTGGAAGAACCTGCAACAGCTCTTCTCCAGCCCTGGATGGGTGTGAGCTGCTCTGCTGTGGACGCGGGTTCAAGACCAGGACTGAGAGGGTGACAGAACGGTGCCACTGCACATTCCACTGGTGCTGTCATGTCAGCTGCCTGAACTGCACCAGTACACAAACGTTACACCAATGTCTATGATTGCAGGTGGACAACCAGGTGTACAGGAGGAGAAGCGATGAACTTCTTAGAAAAGAGAGTAGTTGGTTGAAAATGACACTACAGTGGTTTAAGATGGTAGATAGAGTCCATCAATAAAAAGCTTCACGCCGGGTAAATTGATACAGGGAGATTTCTAGCAATAAAATTCAATCAGTGTTTTTGAAAGGGGGAAGTGGGAGAAAAGCAAAGATATCTGAACAGGGTAAAGATGGAGTATGTGTGCTTGCTCCTTGCTCTTTAGTAAGGAAAATATCGACGCTTAACGGGACGAAGAGGGTATTCAAACGCCAAAACCAGCCATGTAGAATGGAAACCAATCGTCATTCCTCGACAGCTCACTGAGGAAAAATAAAATTAGAATTAAATAGACAAAAATAGGAGGCTGAGAATCCATTGCCTTTCCAGGTACTAGACGGTCCTTCCCCCCGCTCAGGGTATAGGAATTGAACACGTCTGACAGATGTTTCCGTGGCCAGAGAGCCACAAACAATGTTTTCTCATAAACTGGTGAAGACCTCTAACAAGACAGTTATTTTAAACATCAGTGTTTTCTTTTGCTGAAGTTTGGCTTCACTCGCATGAAATTGTGTGAGGTTTATCTCCTGGGATTGGCTGTCGGTTCCCAACTGGTGTGTACTTAGGTCCTGGATGCGCTCCAACCTCTTATGATTTCCTCCTTAACTCACCACATTTGCCCTCTTTGTTTAGATTGCTCTGGAGTTGACTACACCTCAACCATTATTTACCACTCTGTGACTTACCACAGGAGGGTCCCGACGTTACACGACTGGCCCGAGTAGTGTCCAAGGATAACAACCTTGAATTCACTGAGGTAATCGAGGGCTCGAGGCGAAGTAATTTGAATGTAGCATCAATACACTGAATATTGTGGCATGACTAGACGTAGTTTGGCAAGTCCAATCTAACATATATGGTCCAATCCGATATATAGTCCAATATTACATATATATACAAAATGGGACCCGCAGAGCAAAAATGAGACCTGCAGAATCACAACCCTCTATCAAAATGAAAGCCTACGCCATTATTAGAGGCACAAAGATACTAAGACCTACATTCCTGTTGCTAAATGTAACCAGGTTTATAGTGGATAAAGGTTGTATGACTTCAAACCAGGCTGCAAACAGCAGTGAACTGTATACTGTATATCAGCTAAGAGAACCAAAATATTGTAAATAATAAATATATGAATATATTTATAACGATGTTACTTGTAATTTCACTGAATGATTTATGCACCTGTCAATGGATGGAGGATATGCTATCATTAGTGTCAAGTCAGGAGATGTTTTGATTCTATGCCTATTCTATTTTGGTGTAATGTAGTTTACACAAGCCTGATGAGAGAAGAACCCTTTGTACTTCTCTGCTTGTTTCCTGTATAAAAAACACTTGTTTTTGGTCATGCACTGAATATTACCATTTTTTCATTAGTGTATATACAAAATATTTATTTCTGAGGATTTTTTATACTGTTATAGAGAGAAGTAAGAGCAAACATTTTTAGATTTCATCAAAAGGTTTAGCTTTGTGTTTGTTTTTGTATTGTACAATAGAACAATAAAGTCTATATTTTCAATTAAGTTGCCCGTCTGAATCAGTCAAAAGATGCTATTATGTTGGTCATAGTTTCTGTGTTTGAGATAGTTTTGACAACCAACCAAGTGAGCATATATAAGCCTATCCCTGGGTGTCCTTTGCCTAATCCTATTACCACCGCCAAAGTAGCCTCTTTCTACAACCCAGCCCGGCTCACAAAACAACCCTGCGTCCGTGCTCCCGACCGCAGAGCCGGCTCCCGCTTATCCGGACACATAGCTTATTTTATACAGTATAGGATTTTCCTGCATCGAATGTTCTGCTTCGTTTACTTAATGTCGGAAAAGAAATAAAGAAATAATATGAGAAATAATGAAAACCTACAATCTCTCCCTCCCTCCTGGCAACCTGGCCTGACCACAGGAGTTTGGAAGGCTCCCCTCGCTCTCTCCCCGGCCCACCACAGCACAGCAGAGGGGCAGCTCGGGTCAGCCAGATAGAGCAAGGCATAACCACACTCACGCCGCCAACACACACCCGACAGCCCAAAGGTCCCACCACCAGAGCAATCAAGGTGTAGCAAGAGGGGCAAGGAGAGTGGGTACAGCGTATCCAAGTCCTAATCTTCATGAGCGTGGGGTCACAAGGGGCTGCTTAGCCTGTGTGGGGTGAACTGAGGGCAAGGGTTAAGCAAGAAACTGGACAGAGATTGGTCAGCATATTAGAGAAATGAGAGAGTGTAAATCTCTGGAAGGCTAAGTAGTCACTTGGGAAGATAAAGAGGAAAAAGCAATAAAGAGCAAATTGACTTAAAATACTGCAAATCAGGATCCTGCGAGGGAGGACGGCCTGCCAAAACAGAAAGGTGAGAGCTGGAAAATGGATATTAATGATAGTGTATCACATCTGATTGCTCAAAAACACTAATATTGTGTCTTGTATACCGCGGGCTAATGGCTGCCTGGGGAATTGGGGGGTGACTTACAGTGTAACGTGACTAAGAAAACAAAAATAGAAGGAGTTATGAAAGGAAGTAAAAGCTCATGCAATTTGCAAA
>CABFOS010030757.1:0-10206 GCA_900660315.1 Diretmoides pauciradiatus
GGGTGTAAGAGGATTTTCAGTGTGAGATCTGTCACCTTCACTTTGAGTGTGTGTGTGTGTATGTGTGTGTGTGTGTGTGTGTGTGTGTGTGTGTGTGTGTGTGTGTGTGTGTGTGTGTGTGTGTGTGTGTGTGTGTGTGTGTGTGTGTGTGTCCTTAAAGAGGACAAATTATTCATCCTTCCCTCCCCTCCCAATGTCTTGACACACCCTGCATCCCCTCACTGCTGAAGCCTAGAGAGGAAACCTCAGTAGGGACTGGCTCCTCAGGGTGTGTTTACTGGCAGCTTTATGTGGTACTTTATTATCAACTTGGCACTCAGCTGTGTTTAAGGCCTTCAGGAGACTAATTGAAGGCTAGTTGTAAATGTTCACATTTCTTGCTCCAACTTCGTTCAGTGATAGATGATGTGAGCTGATTGACCTAGACATTCCTGACCGATCCTGGAAAGATTGAGTGCAATCAAGGACAAAAATATGTTTTCGGGGATTTCTTTTCAGGTCAGAAATTGCCCTCAAATCTGCCTCTGGGAAACCTTCTATCTTGGGTGTTTTCCTGTCATTTTGCAGCCTGTTGCTGATCAGCGTGTGGCTACTGTCCTCCCGTCTTCTCTTCTCTTTATACCTCCGATCTGATTAGTGGTGGTCGTGCGGTGGCTAGCTTGCCAGGCATGGCAGCCATTTTCTCCATTTGGAAGCCATAACGGCTGCTCGTTTGAAGATGAGACCCCTGTAGTTGTGGCTTTCTTTGAAGACCCTTTTATGGGGTAAGGGGGCTTCTCTCTGTCTCTGCCTGAGTCCTGTCGCACTTAAGGGTGCACCCACATGAGCACACACCCACACACACACCCACACACATGAACTACCCTGTAGAACAGTAGTTGCCGTGGCTAGCGGTAGCGCCAGCGGCTCGTGCTCAGATGGGGCCTCTGGCAGTCCCTGCCTTGTAATCAGGGAAACAGAGAGCTTCAGTCGCCACAGGGCCCGCTCACATGACCCGGCCCCGCTAACCACAAGCACTTCATCTGATGCTCTGTGGTGAGCCACGCGGAGGGACGGCGTGTGCGCCTGTGCGAGCCCCCATTGGCTAAAACCTCTCAGTACTTTTTATTTTTTTTACTCTCTTTCCTTTCTTTGATTTGACTGTGAGTTTGGAGGAGAAGGGGGGACTTTTAAAGTGTGTGCCGACTGTCCCTTCTGTGTGTGCTTCTACGAGTGAGAGAGAGAGGAGTGAGAGCGGAGAGAGAGAGGGACTCTACACTAGTACTGTGATTACAGCGTTGGACCGAGCAGGGAGACTTTGGTTATTCCGGAGTGTGTGAGTGTAGGTACCTGTGCCAATCTGAGTCTAGAGTAAGTGTTGTTGTGTTTCTGTCGTGCTATCGCATAGTATTGCAATTTGCTTTGTTTTTAGTGTCGATTCTCTTTTGTTGACATTGTTGTATATTGTAATTGAAGAGTTTCATTTCAAAATAAGATATCCGTCATTTGAAAGAAGTAACACCTACTGACGACTTTGAAAGAAATCCTGGTACTTTTTAAAGGATAATAGGGAACTTAATTGCTTGGTTGATTAAATGATTATAGACACTTTAACTGACTGGATTCTCGATATTTTAGAGACGCTGAATGATGACCTAAAATTAATGATTTTTTTTCTAATTTAGAAAAAATAATGGAAATGAACTGTACATTAAATAATTTAATTCATTAATTGTGACTGATTTGGAGTTGTTTAAGTGATTGGCTGTGGTTTGTAATCTCTCTCTGTCTCTTTGTCTCTCTCCTCCCCCACTCCATCCCTCCACAGGAGATCCCTCTGTCTGAGATCCTCCAGGTAGAACAGTCCAGGGACTACAGTCATCTCGCCCAGGGCAGCAACCCACACTGCTTTGAGATCATCACGGCCACCATGGTCTACTACGTAGGGGAGAACAACGGCAGCCACTACCACAGCCCTGCGCTGGCCGCCTCAGGAGTGGGCATGGAGGTGGCCCAGGGCTGGGAGAAGGCCATCAGACAGGCCCTGATGCCCGTCACCCCCCAGCCCAGTGTAGCCAGCGCCGCCGGGCAAGGCAAGGACCACAGTGAGTGCATTTGGTCTATAGCTTCTGGTGTTTGGTGATGGGTCGATACACCCTCTTGCTGGGTTGAGTTTAATGAGGGTCTGTGTTGAGCATATTGCAGCTCAATTATTGTGAAAGTATTGGTATGTTTTTGAAACTAGAAAAAAATTAAATCAGACACAGGGCTATTGCTCCTTTCCCCCCCAATACATTTGGAATTAAGAAAACAATTTTCAGACAACCAAACATTTTTTACAGTTTCATGGGCTCAGATCAACAAAGATGGTGGAAGTCACTCAGCACATAAACCTTACATGGTCCTTTATGTGCTGAGTACGTTTCATAACATTTGCCGATGAAATTAATTTAAATTCCATTGTAAAATTTCGGCACGGTGGCGCAGTGGTTAGCATTGCTGCCTCACAGCAAGGAGGTCCTGGGTTCGATTCCCAGCTGGAACAGGGCCTTTCTGTGTGGAGTTTGCATGTTCTCCCCGTGTCTGCGTGGGTTTCCTCCGGGTCTCCGGTTTCCTCCCACCATCAAAAACATGCGTGTTAGGCACATTAGGTCAGGTTGGCCCAAAAGTGGCGGCGCGAGCACTCGCAGCGGCTCAGGACTAACCCTCCATTCTGGCCTCGCAATTTCGTTGTACGATTCGTTGTATAATGACAATAAAAGCTTTAAAAAAAAAAAAAATCTAGGTTATTTCTGGTTATCTATCTGAGATTTTTTTTTTTTAATCAACAACAGCTGAGTGGGATTAATGTCAATGTTTATAATATGCATCGCTGAAGACAATGGTCATTTTGTACCTTGGCTCAGATGACAGCTTGCATGTGGTGTTTCCCCTTTCTGTGATGACTTGTAACATTAGCATCTGTAGGTCAAGCGAGGTGAGGTGACTCTGAAGTGAGTCAGTGGTTTATTGTTATGAGATGACAGAAGTGACATATGAGCTGAGATGACTGTGCAGAAGCTGAGCCTGAGTGACAGTGGTCAGGGTAGGGCTGTTATCAGTTTATCTTCAAAGGAGATTAAATGAGCTTGGTCCTTAACAGCCACCATACACTCCTTCAAACCACTTAACTACTGACATGACAGCTGTGTTATTCAATAAGTAGGTGGATAGTGCATCTGGGGACGATATGTGGTCTGCAGCTATCAACTGATGTAATAACTTCTGTGTCAGAATGCAGTATGTGCTTGTTTTCTGTTTATGATTATCAGCTAAATGATCACAACATATTATTTTGTGCTGTCCATCTTGTACTGTATATCTTCCTTTCCATTGTTTGGCTACTATAAAGATCTTGTCACTGAGTATTATCCCTGGGCCAGGCAATAATCTTAATTATGAAATGGATACTTCCACTATTCGGTCATGCATAACTTCCTAAATCAATTTTATAGCCAATTTATTGTGTAATAAAATGCTTCATTATGTGGTGATGTGGCTTATTGCAAGCAGCTGTGATAAGCTTGAAGGTTGCGAAAAAATACAAGTATGTGAGCAATGTGCCTCTTCTTATGATTACTTAAGGATTCACTGGCTGCTTTATGCATCGGTAATGTGGCGTTTACAGTTGTTGAATGTGGAAACATCATGTGTTTTTCTCCAGAAGAGCTGTCCATCAGCATATCTGTGTCCAACTGCCAGATCCAGGAGAATGTGGTGAGCGGGACTTCTTTTTTCTTACAGATGCTGTTGCACAACTTCCCAGCACAGCCTGTGCATGCATGCATTCATATGCCGTTACAATTGCTGTTGTGGTAAAAGTCCGAAATTTGATCCCACTGCTTTTCTACCGAAATCACCAGTGCATGATTTTATACTGCTCAATTAGGGAACTTGCAAACACATTTTTTGGTCATAGGGATTTTCAACTGGGTTCCACTTCTGCATTTAGTGAAAGTTAACCATTAGGCAATACCAGAAGACATTTTAAATATGAACAACATTTATCCTGGACTGATGATGTAACAGTTCACTTTCCCCAGCAAGGAAAAGAAACAGAATATTACCAACAGCAAATATGAGAGTAAAATACAACAATCAAGTAACTGGTGCATATATATGCCAGAGGACCTGAGGGCGGCAGAGTGTGGACCTCTTTAAAAGAAAACTTAAAACACACCTTTTTAGCCTAGCTTTTATTTAGTGTGTTTCATTCTGACCTGCTGTTTTATTGTTATCTTTTATTTCCTATTTTACTATTAAGTTTATGGTATCTATTCTTTTTTTAATCTCAATCTATGCTTGTTTTAAATTTTATGTTATGTTATGTTCAGCACTTGGAGTTGCATTTTATGAATGACTTGTGCTATATAAATAAAGTTTCATTCATTCATATCTGTGCAGGATATCGCCTCAGTGTACCAAATCTTCTCTGATGAGGTGCTGGGATCGGGGCAGTTTGGCATTGTATATGGAGGTATGCTTATAGTTTTATTTGATATGGTACCACATACATTTGATATCGTGGGACTGTAAATTTTATTACATTTTTGGGCGGTATTTCGCAAGTCATAATCACTTTAATAATGATTATTAATAATATTTCAGGCAAACACAGAAAAAGCGGCAGAGATGTGGCCATCAAGGTGATTGACAAGATGAGATTTCCTACCAAGCAGGAGAGCCAGCTAAGGAATGAGGTGGCCATTTTACAGGTAATAAACAGTCCACCTGCGCTGTTGCAAAATGACATCATCATCATTGCAACAAGTGGCACCTTCACTTACAAGATGTTTAATAGCTCACAATTAAAACAAATGATAGCATTTTTTTAAGCATAGTATGTAATTCATTGAGTTCTTGCCAAAATCAAGGACTCTCCCCTGTGTTGGAAAAGATTAAATGTCTGTATCTGCTTGTCTGCAGAACCTGCATCATCCAGGTATCGTCAATTTGGAGTGCATGTTTGAGACGCCGGAGCGGGTGTTTGTCGTCATGGAGAAGCTCCACGGCGACATGCTGGAGATGATCCTGTCCAGCGAGAAGAGCAAACTGCCTGAACGAATCACCAAGTTCCTGGTCACACAGGTCTGGTTGGCTGAAACTCTCGTCCTTGTTCTTCTCTCCATCGCCTTCTGTCCTTCCTCTTTTACCTTCAAGTCTTCAAGAGCAGTAACTGATACTAAGACCCTTCTCTCCTCCATAACCTGGGTGCTATGAAACTTCATCGTTGTTTAAAAGTTATTTTGTACAAATCAACTATAGAAAAAAAGTTGTATTAATGTAAAAAAAAAGAAGTAAATCTTCACTTTTTTAGCTGATTTTAATCTTGCATAATCCATATTTATATTAAAGCATATTGCTGTACAAGCCGTGCTTTTGTGTGTGTGTATGTCATATTCTGTAAGCTCAGTTAGCTCAGTTACTAGTTGTGTAACATTACTGTATTCTCCATAGACAAAGTGAAAGCAGCTGATCCACTAGTGAGCTGAGATCACATTCAAATAAACTCATAATGAATTGGTTCTCTATGCCACCAGGGCTGTACAGAATCTGCACTTGTTAATTTACATCTTGCTTTACCTCTCGTTAGCTTTTTCTTTTATTTGTGTTTTTGTCCCTTCATTTTCTACAATCGCTTCCTCGCTTTTCAGTCTCTCTCCGTTCGTCTCCTACCCACCATTTTTTGGGGGGTGTTCTAGCCTACTGTGCACAAGCCTCTGTCTCTGCCCCGGGGCCTGTTTATTCTTGTGGTGAGCTGATTGGGGGGAATTGTTTACGGGACAGATCGGCCTCCTCCCTACCCGTGGATTACAGCCTGTAGTGCGCTGGTGGCTTTGTGGCCTGATTAGAGAAGCAGCAGGCTGCTGGGCCTCGGTGGTTCTTGGGTCCCAAACAGGAGCAGGGCCATTAACAACGGCCCCATTAGCTGCGGCAGGCCTGGCTCTGATGTGGCCGGGAAGACTTCTGTCAAAGCCAGGGTCATGATGGGGAGCCAGGCGCATTGTGGTTTTGGTAGAAGGCCATAGCCAGACATGCGTGCAGCGCTAGCTTATGCCAGACCTAGTGAATATAGATGGGATGATGAGATGAGATCATATGTCTTTATGGGAGGGTACTGGTCAAGATGGAAGTATTTAAGGGCATTAGTGTGCTTATACAACTGTTATTTTCCATGTGGCTGCACCATAGATTATACTGCAGAGATTATACAAACATTACTCTGTTTACACCGTGTGTTCTATATATTATAACATTTAGACGTTGAAGTTTGTAAGATTGTCAGTGGGTTTTTCGGCTAAATCTGGGCTTTGGTTTGCAACAGATCCTGGTGGCCTTGAGACATCTGCACTTCAAAAACATTGTTCACTGTGATTTGAAGCCTGAAAATGTTCTACTGGCCTCAGCAGAGCCATTTCCTCAGGTAATGCATCTGTGCATGTTTTTGTCTGTGCCTTTCATGCATTTATACAATTCACGCTGTATTGTACATGTGTTCAGATCCTTATGCGCCTATGTCCAATTTTCCTGCCTTCTCTCAGGTGAAGCTTTGTGACTTCGGCTTTGCCCGTATCATCGGTGAGAAGTCGTTCAGGCGGTCGGTAGTGGGCACGCCAGCTTACCTGGCCCCAGAGGTCCTGCGCAGTAAAGGCTACAACCGCTCCTTGGACATGTGGTCGGTGGGGGTCATCGTGTACGTCAGCTTGAGTGGGACCTTCCCTTTCAACGAGGACGAGGACATTAACGACCAGATTCAGAACGCTGCCTTCATGTACCCCCCTACGCCCTGGAAGGACATCTCTGCAGAGGGTAGGATGATATAGAACAGTACACCTAGCTTGCACTCTTCTAAATGCTGGGCTGCGGGGTAGCACCAGTAGTTTGTCAAAGTGATACTACCAGTGAGCACTCCCACGCGTCTGAGCCATCTGACCTTTCTTCTGACTTTTCTTTTATCAGGTGGTTCAGATGAATCACTAGTAAATCTCCCAGACTGCCAAAGCTGCAGGCCCTAAACCTTTGCTCTGCTTATTGCTATGCAGCGCTGGTTTTCACCTTCTGATGTGTAATATGGTGACATTGATTGTTTGTGTTGGTATAAGATGATTTCTTCTCAGAAGGTCATTCATGATTGTTCATGTTTTAAGTGTTTACATACATACATATGGTTTACGGGGTATATATGTATGAATAGAAGGGTGTGTGTATAAATTTTCATATATATACAGTATATGTATGTGTATGTATATGTATGCATGGGTATGTGTAGGTATGTATATAAAAAGTCTGAGTCCACTACCAAGAACTGTTTGTTTTCATCATTTATCAAAAACTAATAAAGTTGTTTCACTCAGTTGATACTTTTTATTCAGTTTTATTTAGAACTGATACAAATCAAAACGTTTAGATCTTGTTGTTTTGGTCTTTTAACAATTAATACTAAATTAATATGGTCTTCTATGTGTTATTATCGCTACTGTTAGCGCTTTAACATTGGAAAAGAACTTATGTTGAATTTGTATTTTATTTTATTTATTTTATTCCATCCATCCATCCATTATCTACCGCTTAATCCTCCACAGAGGGTCGCGGGGGGCGCTGGAGCCTATCCCAGCTGTCATAGAGCGCAGGCAGGGTACACCTTGGACTGGACGCCAGTCAATCCAGGGCTAACACAGAGACAGACAATTCACACCATTCACACTCACACTCACACCTATGGGCAATTTGGACTCCCAAACTTTTATTATTTTAGAAATTATGTAATCTTGTTTCAGAAGCATCAGTTTACTATTTTTTTAATTTGTTGATAAATGATGAAACAAAACAGTTCTTGGTAGTGGACTCAGATGTATGTGTTTTTGTATGTATTGGTATATGTGTGTCACATGTTCATGTATCTTGAGTGTATGTGTACATTTGTTTGCATGGTTGGTATGTTCCCCTTTTGTGGCTGCCCAGGTGTGATTTTGTGTTATTTGTATACTTTTGTTATTGTGTGATTTTGTTTGTTTAATCATTTATATTAAAAAAATTGGTACAATCTACATTTCATCAATTTCCCCCACAGCTACAGATCTGATCAACAATCTTCTCCAAGTAAAGATGAGGAAGAGGTACAGCGTGGACAAATCTCTCAGTCATCCTTGGTTACAGGTGAAATATTCAATATTTCAGCATGACCCTCTTAACAGAGTTATTCAGTCATTTCATGTCAGGAACTGAATTCATTCCAATGTTCATTCCTCAGGACTACCAGACGTGGCTGGACCTCAGGGAGTTTGAGACGCGGCGGGGTGAGCGCTACATCACCCACGAGAGTGACGACGCTCGCTGGGAGGAATACGCTGACGAGCACAGTCTAGTCTACCCCAAACACTTCATCATGGCTCCCAACCTGGACGATATGGAAGAGGACCCCTAGTGGCCCAGGGGACTTCCTACATGATGTGTATTGAGGACTAGGAATGTAGCGGGGACTTTTTTGCATGGACCTTTGGGGGGGGGGTCGATTATCCCCCTCCAAAACCGCCTTGCCGTGGAAACAGAGAGAAGCCGGTCAGATTGAGTGTCGCTCAGACGGACTTCGCAGCTTGATGCACTGCCACACGGAGTGGGCAGGTGGAAGCGTGGGCCGCAGTAACGCATCCCAAAACTGTTGGGAGAGAAGAATGTGCTTTCATTCTTTTTTTTTTTGTGCCGTATCAAAACATTGCTTGGATCTGTTCAAGTTTGGTTTATTTTCAAGAACAATGATGCAAGTCAAAATGCATTAGTCGAACTTAATAGTTTAGTTATCGTACACACAATTTTGGGTAATTATGAGTAATAATATGCCTCTGTTCTTCATCTGAGAGGGAAGAGCAGAACAAGAGAGCTTACCCCAGGAGTAAAGGGCACTTTCCACAAGGGATCTACAGTATGTTCATTGAGAGCTAAGAATGCGTCGGTTCTCATTTCAAGACTGTTTGTGAGACTGTCCTTTGGCATGAAACTGGAACTACCATGTGTATGTGTATGTTTTTAATGTATTTAGTAATTGTGGTAGGTTTTTGCACTATTATATTACCGTTGAACATAGCAGTTTGATAACAGGATGAAAAGAAACACTATTCGCTGCTGCTGTACATCACATAGGCCTCTTGAGAAAATGCGTGAAGAGCATTAATTGGTGTGGACGTCCAGGCGAGGTGCAGAGTCGAGTGTTCATCAACAGAAGGTTGATTCAACTTGCACAATATTAGCTGCATTTATGACATTTTCATCCAGTATGGATCTTCATTGATCAAAATGTTGTAAGTGTTTGTCAAACTTGAGGGGAAACATCAGCTAACCGTGTGCAGGTTTTATCAACTTTTAGTCAAAATGACCACATATATTGGCAAATGTATAAAAAATGGCCAAACCAAAAACGACTCAGTTCAGTGTTTCCAAGCTGGGGTTTCTTTCACTGCCAGTGTGAATTTCTTCAACGATAGAACATGTTGGTAACAGCAATGACGAAACAATGTTGATGTACAACACGAGGATAAAAACAGAAACTGGTATAGTTTTGAACATGGACTCTACGTTAGTATCCTGAGCATGTTTCTGTTTGCCCTCCACGTACAACTTTCACAGTATTTTTGAATGTGACGTTTCAAGCACTCCAATTCTGGAATATGTGTTTTGGTGCTCTGTGGGTGTCTAAGTATCCATGTTGCCTCTTCTGAGGTGGCCAGAGTGGGTTTTTTAACAGAACAAAATGATTGTTTCTTTCCTTCGGAAGCCATTAGCTACAGTGCATTTCATTGTCTGGTCTATTCCAGCAGCCCTTTTGGCTAGACATTAGACATAGTATATGATAGGTATGACTACCATTTGGTTCACATGGGAGTAGTATAGTACTGCAATACCATGGTTCTTCACTTGGCTCGGATGGTGTGTTTTTGGGAGTATGGTTCTGTTCCCTGTTGTCCTTTTCCTGTCTATGTTGCCGCTGGATTGGCAGGTGTCAGTGTTTTGTATATTTCAGTACTTACCATGGAATAAAAACTCAACTTCTTAACTGAGAATGAATAACTTACTTCCCAAATCTCTGAATCTATTCATTCAATTTGACCTATCAATTTAAGTGAACATGCGTGTGTGTGTGTGTGTGTGTGTGTGTGTGTGTGTGTGTGTGTGTGTGTGTGTGTGTGTGTATTT
>CABFOS010030959.1:0-10546 GCA_900660315.1 Diretmoides pauciradiatus
CACTGCAGTTGCTGATTGGCTCATTTCCATTTCAATTACACAGCCCAGTGACATTGCTGTGCATACACATAGACACACACGTATACACATACACACACAGCCCCCCTGTGCGTGTGCGCACGCACACGCACACACACACACACACACACTAATGCAGGCAGGCACGCACACAGACACACACTGTACCCAATGAACTCCCATCAGCCACTTGTCTGAGCTGTGCACCGGTGGCTGCAGACAGAAAGCAAGGAGCACAGGAAGAGATAGATAGACTGAGTGAAGGAGAAAGAGAGAGAAGAGGAGTAGAGTAAGAGTTCAATAGCAGGTGGAGACTGAGAGCAATCCAAGTCATCTAACCAGCTGAATAAGAGAGATTCAATAGAAGAGGAACTTTCCCCTGCATTGCCTTAGCAGTGAGTTATTCTATATGCCGCCATTCAGAGGCATGACCCAGAAGGAGAAAGCAGACAGTGATTATTGAGATGAAACGACACAGGATCTCAAAACGGAGTAAATGCATCGCTTGTGCAATGGCATGTTTTATCTGTTGAGTATGAGAAAAGATTTATTCTATTCTGCCATTTGCTCCCATTTTCCCCTCCAAGACACGGACGGCAAGACAGTGTGACTCTACAGCGCTAGACCATTCTCACAATTAAAGCCACTCATGTGCTTGTCACTGTTGAACTGTGATGACAACTTTTTTATTCCCTTGGTCTCTTGATAGCTCCATGGCAACGAAATACTCTTACAATAGAGACATTTCTTTTGTTTGTGCAAAAGGAAATGGCAAAAAAAAAACCTGCTCCATGTCCTTTAGCTACAGAGACTGTCAAGAGAGCTGTCGAGCCTCTAGTGCTGCTGACAGCTGCATTTGTTATACAGTCGCATCCCTTCGACCTGAAAATACAAGATAATTTCTTTCTCTTTCTCTCTACGTCACTCTCTCCCCTTCACTATTTTTGTATTTCTTTTTTCTTTCCTGCGTGTATTTCTGTGTGCATTGTTCTGCCTCGCTCTCTCTCCCTCTCCCTTTCTCTCTCTCCCACAACCCCAAAATCAGACCTATTTACATTATTTCGCCTCTTGTGTTGAAATTCATACATCTGATGTATTTTTGATTCAATATCCTCAGGCAATGTTCTGCTGCCTGATAAATTAAATCACAGTAGCCTATAAACAAGAAATACACTGAGAACATAAAAGGCAAATTCTGGAGGATTTTTTTCAACTTTTGTCCATATCCTGATGTGTGTGCGCGCGTGTGTGTGTGTGTGTGTGTGTGTGTACACGCATGGTCCCAAAGTGAAAGATCACTTGTTGATTTCAGTCCAGAGGGAAAATGTGTTTAGCCAAGTGGAGATGAACTCTGCATGAACCTTGGCTAGAGTACACATCTAAAGGCCTATTCAGAAGGCTTCACACACACACACACACACACACACACACACACACATGCCGCAAACACTTCTCAATATAGTTTGAGCAGTTGTCTAATTACAGATGATTGGTTTTGGGATGGAGGATAAAAGAGACCGAAAAGGGAGCAAAGGGAAAGAAGAGAGAGAAAGTATTCTTGGAGCGTGCCTCCAGTATTGATAGATTTTACAATTGACCATGCTCGCTCTAAATAGCAATTAGAACAGGATTTTGCCTTACATCCAGGGAGGTGTTCACCTTGTTATTACTGATGGCAAGGGACTGTAATGGAGAGAGAGTGGGTGGGAGAACAGGTACTGTAACTGCATCCAGTATTTCCACTCCACAGTCATCTTCACTGTGAAATTAAATTCCTCACAAACCCACCGTTTCCCTAATTCCCCTAAATCAGCAATTCTCTTTTTTCTTCTTTCATTTTTCTTTTTATCTCAGGGACGGGCAAGCAATGACAATACCATCTTCAGGGACTGCTCACATTACAAGTCATAACAGAAAACAGCCCATTTCTCTACCAGCTAACCATCCTTGGGACCGTTCAGCAGTAGCCTGGTGGAACTGACTTTGTGAAACACTGTTCGAAACATGTATGAGTCAAAAAGGAGAGAGATCAAAACCGAAATCTTAAGAATTCAGTTCATTCATGTTGTTACACTGCTCTGATCTGGTTATAGCTTTTTATCTTCAAATTCAAAGTACATGATCCTGAGAGGGGAAGAAATCCAAACCCCCAAAACACTCACTGAGGCAGAAACAGACAGAGACAGAGAAAGAGAGACAGATACACGAAGTCATAGGAAGAGCATGTGAGTGTCATATGTTATCTGGGTTGACAGCCACATTCCTTCCTGACTAACTGGCATATAGCTTACAGCTCCAGGGTGGTTTCACGGAGACATCAGACCTATAGAATGTCACATATTACTGATATTACCTCCTAGACACGGTTGGGGGTGCATGTCTGAATGTTAGCATACATTTAAACAGATGACATACATACATTATGTATCTCATGTATAGCTACACACACACACACACACACACGCATGTATAGCTTCTGGCTATGGTCCATTTTATTGTGTCCATCTGCTGTAGCTTTATGGCGGCTGTACTCCAGGCTCTCAGCAGGTGGTCAGGCCAGTATAATATACTGACTGTCAGAGCAGAGAGACATTGGGACTGGGACCAGTGCATTCCTTTATCTATCTCTCCCTCTCTCCATTCCCTCCTGTACCCTCTCTGTCTTCACCCCCTGCCCCCGTCTGTGATCTTATTATATTCATTTCTGCCATTTATGTCTCAGTGCTCAATTTGCCCCAGGGAGACAAAGAATTAAGTGCAATGACAGACAAGTTCTTGTTCTGGTTTTGGTGTTGAGTCAAACAGTGAGATGTCGGGCTCTTGTGAACCTTTGATCCAGTCTGCATCAGCTTGTTGGAGCTCATGCCCAAAACAGAAAAACAGACAGATACTTCCTCTGAGCTCATCTACTCATCTACACTGCCAAACAACCATGTTTATGTGTATAAAACTGGTGTGCGTACAGTATGTATGCAAGTAAGCGTGTGTGTGTGTGTGTGTGTGTGTGTGTGTGTGTGTGTGTGTATCGCTGTGTGTGTAAAAGGATTTCTTTATGTCTCAGCCGGTCACCAAGGAAGTCAGACAAAAATGACACATCCCCCAACATCCTGTCAGACCCTGGGGCTATTCTCCTGAATCATTGCTGCCCCAAACCCACTCCCAACCCATTGTAAATACTGTATGCTCTGACATGTTTACTGGGATAAGAGTGGGTGTGTGCACGTCTATGTGCATGCATTTGTGTGAGCGTGCATACATGCATGTGAATTTGTGTGCAGCCACAGATTGCCAGTTAGTGTCAATTAACACTCCTACATCGTTGGGCGGGAGACATGTTTACCATTAATCATAATGCCATTTCTTTGTTTTATAGTGACAAGGTATTTGGCAGCCAAGACAGAACAGAAGTAGTGAATCAGCTCTGAATCATGTAAATCATGTACACATCTATCTATCTATCTATCTATCTATCTATCTATCTATCTATCTATCTATCTATCTATCTATCTATCCATTGAGAGAGAGAGAGAGAGAGAGAGAAGAGTAAGACATTACACAGGTTACACAAAAGAAGAAACCTTGGTCTCTTGTTTACTCAGTTACCTGCAGGCTCTGACTAGCTAGTATGGAAGCTGTGAACAGGCTACAGGAGGTTGGATAAACACAAACAGCCCACATGCTTGCTGAAAGTTAGTGTCTACTGCAATTAGCACTATAACTAAAACAAGTATTTCAAACTTTGAAAGATGGGGTAACATGGGTACATGTTTACAATTGTAAACAGGAGGCAACATTACATAATGTCCCTGATGCAGACATGAGATAATATCCTAAGGCATCTAGTGGAATGGGCTAAGTCAATAGATTAGTCCATAGATTTTTTAAATCCTTACATTAACTTTCTGAAACAAAAAGTTTATAATATTTTCCTTCCCTTAACCATATGTGGACAGCCCACTATGCAATTGAAACTGAAATTTCTCAGACACGCCTCCTGTATGTAACCCACCTGTACACATAACTGGTACAAGTAGCCCTTCCGCCCTTCGAAGAACACCAATCAAAAACGATGACCTGCTGACTGCTAAACTACTAGACACATATAAACACACATTCCTCTCTCCCCTGCTGAGGTTGAAAGGGATCTTTTACCTCAGCCGCCTCCACTGTTAAGACTGTGGCCCACCTGTATAGAGCATGCTATATACAGAGGCATGCCTATGGTGTTGGTAGCCCACTTATCTTCTGTTGCTGCTATCTAACCCCTACCCCTTCTCTCCCAGGCCAAATGATCAGCAGATGGATGGAGGAGTGAAATGAGTAGGAAAACTGGCAAAAAGGGCAGAGATGGAAAAGAAATAAAGGAAGCACACCACGTGGGAGAGACAGGAGATGGAGTGTGGGAGGAGAGTAAAAGAAGAAAGGAATGTATGAAGGTGTAAGCTGCAAAAGATGGAGGGGCAAGACAAAGGGAGAAGGTAAACATGGTTAGATAAAAATAGAGATAGAGGCAAGGATGAAAAGAGAAAAAGCAGTGTTGAAAAGAGGAGAGACAGAAACATGCATTGTCTTGCTTATTTCATCTCAGCAAGGCTGTGTTCTCACCCATCGATCATTAAGACTCCCATGACGGCCACACACACGTACACATACTGACCCACACCGACACACCCACATACAGTCATAACACAAACGCACAAGAGTACACAGAGTACAAATGCACACACACACACACACACACACACACACACACACACACACACACACACACACACACTGACCTTCAAGGTAGGCTGCCATGGAGCTGTGTCAGGATGTTATAATGTCACCACTTTCATAAAACCCTTGCCCCTTTCACAGTTCACAGACCACTGTATTGTGTGCATGGTGTGTGTGTGTGTGTGTGTGTGTGTGTGTGTGTGTCAGGCTGCCTGTGATTGCAGCAGACATACTGTAGGCAGAAATATAGCTATATAACAAATGAAGGGAGAGCCAATGCATTTGATTTTTTCAGCGAAATGGTGATTATGTGTTTATGTGTGTGAGGCCATAGCAGTGCTATATGGTTGCTTGTGTTTGCCTATATATAATATTGCTTTGCTTTGGCTGGCACATTATACACATGTAATTCCCCATTAAGGTTAGGTGGCAAGAATCCATCCTACTTGAGCTTTTAATTGAAATGGCAATATTGTATGACAGACCTTGGTGGGCTTCATATCAGAACGTTTTGCTCAGTGTTCTCACTTTAATCTATGCCCCGCCCCTTTCATTCTATGGATTTAGCTTGTTCACATAATGAGAAGATACATCAGCCATTCATTTCTACCATAATTACTGTCTTAGGGCTACACAAGAGGGTTTTTTAGTGAAATACAGCACTACACTGGGCTCTTACATTACAGAAACCAGCCCACGATCTTAACTATAACCAGCTCCTTTCAAAATGAGCTGTTGCACTAGTCCTATTCTATCAATAGGTAGAGGATGCTACTAACAGTGCAAGGGTTATGGAGTTCATTTCCCACTGGTGCCATGTGAATTAAATATGTATGAATTTTGAAGTAGTGGGTAAAATCCACCAAATGGCTCATGTCATGTCATGTTATGCAAATGCTACAGTATGATCTGTGTTAGTCTAGACAAGCAAGTGTAGACATGTCTCACTCATGACATAGTCTATAAAATACAGCCTTGGGAAATAGTGTTACACATCCATTGGACAGCAGAAAAACAGCAATATTGCCTGACAGCTATCAACCTGGCAGCCATGCAAATCAAGTCTTAAAATTTGAAACAGAGGTTTAGGGGGCTAATAAATCCTTTCATCTTAATAGAAAAAGAAAGGCCATCATAGTGATCACAGTCAGATTTAGGGGCTGCATGGTCTATCTCCTCGCCCTGACAGATAACAACTTTCAAGTTCAATCATAACTTTTAAGAGCAATCGGAATTCACCAACACCCTCGGTGTTGAAGTCCCCTCTATTGAAGAGGGGAGTTTAGCAGACAGAAGACGTGGAGGATGTGGCGGCAGAGGAAAACATCTGTTGACTGGAGACTTGAAGGGAGAGTGTTTTAAGAGCAGATGGTAATGGAGAGAAGTAAAAACAAGAGTAAGAGGAAGGTAATGGAAGTGTTTCATAATAACCAGACTCAACACAACACCAGCATATAGGCTACCAAAGTGCTGCTTCTAGATACAAGAATGGCTAAAAGTACACACACTCAAACACACAACTAAAAAGTCCACATGCTTCATTGTATTTTATTGAAACAACATAATTTCCTCAGAGCAAATTGCTATTGCAAAGTGTATTCCGACAGCAGGTTGGAAAGGAACAGTGTTAGCAGAGGGTGAAACGTTTCAGACAGCTCAAAACTTTCCCACAAGGACACATTCTGTTTCTCTTATGTAGTAGTGTGTGCATGTACTGTATGTGTTTCTACATGTTTAGATGTTTGTTATTGTGTGTGTGAGTGTGAGTGTGAGTGTGAGTGTGAGTGTGAGTGTGTGAGAGAGAGAGAGAGAGAGAGAGAGAGAGAGAGAGAATGAACACTATCAGGGCGGTCAGGAGGACAGAGCAGTAGCTGTAAATCCAGAGGGATCGACTGTGTGGTTTTCAGTGGGGGGCTGACACCTGGGCCTCTCTGCTAATTCCTCATTCCTGTTTAAATCTATGGCTCTTTAGCTCCTACACAGTTTGTATGTGTGTGTGTGTGTGTGTGTGTGTGTGTGTACATGTGTCATATGAAGGAGTTTTCCATGACCTTCAGGGTCAGCGTCCCGTGGAGAAGCTGTCAAGGTCCCAGGCAGGGGGTTAAGTGGTGTGTCGGGGACTAGGGCTGTGTGTCTTATTGCGGGCAATGCCTTCATTATATAGGGCAACAAAAGGCACTACATAATGTAGACACACACGCACACAAACACCTAAATTCATACATGCACATACATGTACCCGTAAACCTCCACCGGTGGTTCAGCTAGTTACAGTACACTCAGGGTTCAGGGTCGTATCTGGCCTTGTATTGGTTCCATTATAAATGTCGTACATTAGTGAGGCCTTGGTTACTTAAGTGCATTCCGAATTCTTCTATTTACTGCAGGCAGACCCCATTCATTGGTCTTATGTACAGACAAGTTGCATATTCAGTGCATTTAGTTATGTAATCTATCTGACTGGTGCATCTATTCAACAGAAAGAGAAAAATGCATGTAAATAGGATGTAAAAAGGTTCAATTCAATCCCTGTTTCTAGGCCAACAGTCATCAAAACATCTCACTAGTTTGAAAGACCTCTAAGCCAAAATGTTTTGAATTAACAAGGTTCTTCTGTGTTGCTGGTGATGCCACCTGGTTATGAATACTTTGCACGAATGGTGGAACTTTCCTCGAGTGTTCTTTTTCTCTCTGAAGAGACTGAGCGTGTTTTGCTTTGGACAGAGTGAACACGATCAAACTCTGCAAAGTGGGAGCAGTCAGTCCTGTCCTTGCCTTTGATCCGAACTCAGCTTTGTCTAAAAGGCCCAGTTTGACGGCACAAGAGCTCTGCCAGCCAAATGGTGCTTTGTGTCACGTCAAACAAGCTAAAAGCCTGGTCTGCATGTCTTTGTTCTGCTGGCCCGGAGAGTGGGTCGTGGGTGATTAATGTTACAAACAAGCAGCGTGTGGTGTGTCCATACTGTTTCTGTACGTGTGTATATGTGTGTGTCTGTGCATTGTGTTTGTGTCTATGGGTGTATGTGTGTGTAAGTTAATTATTAACTCTGTTTGCATATCTTCATCATATTTGCATGTGTTTCAAAACAGAGGAAAGCAGCTTTATTGAGATGCCTGGAGCAAGGCAAGACTGAGCATCTGCATAGCAACTGCCTCTGCATGCAACCTAAAACACTTAAGTCAAATAGATGTGGGTGAGCACACACATACCGCCCCGAAATCATTCCTCTGATAATAGAGACTCTGATTGATTCTTCCAGCACGAAAACTAGTTTTCAAACTACATTCAAATTAATTGGCCTAGTTGAGCTTCCCCTGCGGAGGGAGACAGGAGGTTTCGGGTCTGTAGGTCAGGTCTTGGTGGGTACAAGCGACATTCTGTTCACACTCCCAACTGTGAGTTCATGGACTTTTGAACTTGCCACGCAGGCCAGGAAACTGAAACAATATGATAGAAAATAAAATTCCAGCACAGAGACAGGATTTCTTAGGCTCTGTTCCCACCTGGTATTAACATGCATCATCTTGGATGATCCGATCACAAGTGCACAGCTCTAAGTACGTCAATTCACACCTCGCATTAGAATGCGTCTCCACATGCGTCACAAGTGACCACTTGCGATCGGATCTCACTTCCCCGCTCTATATGCAAATAAACACATACATCATTTCTGTTTGCAAAGACCAAATGCGCAGTTGTAACTGGTGGGAGGCAGCAGTGCACTAAAGCGTGGATGCCAGGAAGAAGCAGAAGAAGAAGAAGAAGAAGAAGGCAAATGCACATGCGCTCGCATGCGCACGCGCGCACACACACACACACACACACACACACACACACACACACACACACAAAGGGGTTTTTATGGAGGCAACTGGTGACACGTTGTAGACAGGTTTTGGGGGGGTTTACGGACATGTGTGGTCTAAAGTTAGCGCAGTTGGAGAATGCCTTCCATCCTTCCTTCCATCATTCTCTCCTTAACATACACCCCTCCCCAGCTGTTTGTTCCCTTCATCTCATCCCCTGACCTGAGCAGGCTGTCAGGGCCCTCTGCTTCAACCATACTACACATTCACCACATGCCAGCACTGGGTATTGCAAAACCTCATACTGTAAATCAAAAGTCCTATTAATCTGCATTTTACAACTGGAATGATATTTTATTTTATTTTTTACTGTGTGAGGTGCATATATTATTAAATCACATTAATCTTAGAATATTTTTGGACTGAAATTTTAAATCTTCAGAACCACATTTATTGCAGTGAATCTTATTTAAGATGAATGATTAATGAGCTAGTAATGTACACATATCCAAATCGGCACATTCTGTACACATGCTATCAGCATCTGTAAAGTGAATACTTTGCATGTTTGCATATATTGCTGTAAATGTTTCCAATATCCCTCTTATTGTTACATACTACATATTCATTTTCATAATGGTTCCAGTATTTCATACTGTATAGATATTGATAGTTTTCGAAAATTACATCTAAACATATTTATATAGCGTGTGCTCATAATTTGGCAATCGATATCTGAGAAAGCAATCTTTCCACCCATTTATTGTTTTAATTGTTTATTTTATATTCTGTTATTGTGCTTGTCTTCCATTTAAAAAAAATCCATGCTGTTTCATATTTGCTGCTGCAAAGACTCAATTTCCCCACAGGGCTCTTATCATCTTATACTATAACTGAAGTGGAGCCTGTTAAACCTTATTTTTGATCCTTGGCAATGCCTACTCTCAAGTTTAATGATTTTGAAGCAGCATCTCAATGTACACAATTACGCACAAAAGAAGGAGGCTCCCAACAGAAAGATCAATCTCTATATTTCTACTTCTGCTGGTCCTGTGCCTGTCTGTCAGTCCACCTGCTGCTCTCTCTGCACTCTGACGCTAGTGTGTCGAAAGCCTAAACCGCCCGGTATTGATGTCCCCATCAGGGCACAGCAGGGGCCCCTTCATCACAGACACACGCACACGCACACACACACACAGTAGATGCCTATGTGAGATGTCCAAGTTTAAGCATGGATTAGTTGAGTGTGTGTGTGCGTGCGTGTGTGCGTGCATGTGTGTGTGTGTATGGAGATAGGCCATATTATACTGTAAGTCAACAGTGCAGACATAGGAGGGTTGACTCAAACCACCCACAGGTGTTACGGATCAACTCAAACACAAATCACTTCCTAGACCAATCTTAGTTTTGTATGTGTGTGTATGTATACGTGTCACATTCTCACCTCCATGTTTTACAGCTTTGACTTTACACAGCTGTACACAGTTTCAACCACATCTCATTGTGACTATTTTCACCCAAAACTCCCCATTTTCAAAGAATGAGACAAAAACATGATTTCTCATAAAATACTGCTGACCTTTTATCTCTATCAGGGGAAAAAACACATCAGGCAGAACATTTTGGGAGTGAGCAAAAGACAGAAGAAGATATGAAAAGAAGAAAAATATGATAGGTATTTTTTTTAAAGATATATTGCTGACCTTTGATTTCTATAGTAAAAAAACAAGAAAAGAAAAGCAGAGAAAGTATTTGAGGAGAGAGCAAAAGAAAGAAGAAAATATGAGAGTAAGAAAATAAGTCATACGCTAACAGACAAAGGCAGAAAAGATTATTGCAATGAAAGTCATATGGTCCTATCTAATTGACCATCTCTGCAGTTCAGCACATCAGCATGCAGTATCAATCATACACAGGGGTTGGTTTAATAACAGCTTCAGACTTTGGCTTCATGCTGTTCGTCTCAAATATACTCATATGAAACACTAACTTATGCAGAGAG
>CABFOS010030993.1:0-11687 GCA_900660315.1 Diretmoides pauciradiatus
GAAGGCCCGGAGATAGACTATACTCTGTTGGAAGGCCTGGAAATATACTCACTCTGTTGGAAGGCCTGGAGATAGACTCTACTCTGTTGGAAGGCCTGGAGATAGACTCTACTCTGTTGGAAGGCCTGGAGATAGACTCTACTCTGTTGGAAGGCCTGGAGATAGACTCTACTCTGTTGGAAGGCCTGGAGATAGACTCTACTCTGCTGGAAGGCCTGGAGATAGACTCTACTCTGTTGGAAGGCCTGGAGATAGACTCTACTCTGTTGGAAGGCCTGGAGATAGACTCTACTCTGTTGGAAGGCCTGGAGATAGACTCTACTCTGTTGGAAGGCCTGGAGATAGACTCTACTCTGTTGGAAGGCCTGGAGATAGACTCTACTCTGTTGGAAGGCCTGGAGATAGATTCGTAGGAACCGAACACTGAGATACAGAAGAACAAAACTTAACTTCTATAGTATAAAGTGCTTTATTCTTAAGATTGCAGACAGAACAATACAGATTTGGAATACGAAGAGTCTGGATTCAGAATACATAACATCAACATTTCTTAAACCTCACAGCCCTCCCTGAAGCTGGATGTTATGTTTGCTAACGCTAAGCGAGATAGGTTAGAGTGACCCTGGGCATCTTGGGCTCCATATGTCAGACTAAAGTTCAGGACTTAGAGAAAAATGTGAGATTACTGTGAGACATAATAAACTAAGTGAATTAATGGAAATATGATTACGTGTGGTTTTTAGCCACCACATTAAGCTCCTACTAATGGGATGAGATGTTCCCGATCGGTCAATACTCAGATGCAGAGCTCTCTGATTGGTATAATTTAGAGAATCGTGCGTCATTACAAGCTTGCTACGAGAAACGCTTGTCTGTCTGTCTGTCTGTACGGAGATATTCTCTGCTCTCTGCCTCTCTCTTGCAATAACAATCCTAGTTACACATACTTTTTGGTATGTACAGGACACGATGACCTTCTCCCTCTCTTGTGTTGTTCTTGTGCATGAATATACTTACTTTCTGATTCATAGGCAATATGTTGTCTGATTAAAATGAATACACATAAATAATAATAATACACATGTAAATAACACAATTTCCTCCAACAACATACATAAATATATTTATACAGTATACAAAGCATAAAAATAAAATAGGTCAAGTATATCTTGCAAAGTGTGAAGGGAAGTAAAAACACGACAAAAAGCCCAGTAAAAAAAAGGCCGGGGAAAAAAAATCCCCCAAAATAGATTATTTTTGGGTGATTTTGCTTTATTTAATAGACTACGGTAGACAGGCGGATGACATGTAGTAAAGATACCATTCTGGATTTGAACCCAAGGCATTGTGGGTACATGGTAAGTGCCTTAGCCAACTAAGCCACCAGGATCATTTAAGCAGCAGAGGGTCTTGGTTTCTGAGCTGAGTACAGTAGATTTTCATAAATATTGCAAAAAGTGTAATAGAGCGTAACGAGATGGGCAGAATTTCTTATTCTGTTACACATCATGCGTCCATCCAGATTCATAATATTGTTATTAACAATTTGAATTGTTGAACAGATTTCAGAACAAGTTGATGATGTCAGTGTCACGTGTGATGAAGGGTTATTGGTGGAGTGTGGGCAGACCAGTGAAATACTGCAGTGGAATTTCAAAGTGAACACAGAGGTAAAGTGAAATTTCACATTTTTATAAGTTATGAAAGTTGGTTACTTTTACCTTTATGTCCTTTAACCATTGTGTTACCATTATGTTGTGTTACCATTTAATTGTTAAAAAATGTCTTTGGAAAGATTTAGGGAATGGTGATTTCACTGCAATTAATTAATCCTTTTAAGCACTTAAACTGAATTTGTTTTTAGCCATTGGCTGATGATGAAATAAACGAAGAATATAGACAGGTTGGTCTTTTGATTAGTGACCAGTAAACAAGCCATAGGCATATTATTAGCATTGGCGGTGAGCAGAACTTACTATTAGTGTTACTATTGGGATTCTCATTTATTTCCCCTGTATATAGATAGATAGATAGATAGATAGATAGATAGATGGATGGATGGATGGATAGATGGATAGATGGATGGATGGATAGATGGATAGATGGATAGATGGATAGATGGATAGATAGATAGATAGACAGATAACTGGCAGCTGCATCATTTTTTACACTTTTTGGTTACGGCCTGTTCTAGGTGTGGGCGGGACACCACAGGTAGACATGAATATAGGGAGAGTCACATACATGGAGAGTCAGTCCACTGACTCAACTCTCTCCTGTATCCAGCCTACACTTATGTTTTGTCATAGTATGCTAATGCTAATTGCCACTTTTGTGTATATACAGAGAGAACTTGCACATGTGGCGCTGCTGAAGCAGGAACCAGGAGCTTCATTCTCCCTCCATGAAAACAGTTCTGAGCCCTGCACCTACTCCTCAGGTGAACACTTCCAAAACTCAGACACGACCTATGATATCCGTGTATCTTTCACATCCACCAACCCAGGCCTGTATGAACAATGGTTGGTGCTGGATTTTGGCATTAGACCAGTGCTCCTACAGAAGCTCAGGGTGAGAGTAGGACAGCCGTCGTCGGTTAACACCGAAGAACCAACCGTGGACTTTAGGACCTCCTCCCAAAGTGTTGAGCGTTGGCATCGAGGGAACAGGGTTATCATCCCATGCTTAGACAGGACAGAAGAACAGGAAGAGCTGTTAAAGGAGTACAAGCCTCCTCAGATTAGTTTTCTGTATAAACCCACCAGCGACCATCGAACACCCCTGAATCCTGATAACTACAAGGACAGGATGCACAACTTCCTGTACAATGAGGAGCAGGCTGAGGATCGGGTTGTTTCAAGGTAATGTGATTATTGATGATTCTTTTCCTTTCGCAATGTTTGTAATTTGCATGCATTTGGTAAAAGCAACACTTATTTTTGTTCTCTTGTTTTCTTTAGACTTAATGTTTGTGGAAAAATTACTACATCGGCCACTCTGATAAGCGAACGATTTGGCATGAAAATGCCTCCTCAGGGAGAGCTGTTCTGTGCTGTCTCCATTCCTTGTAATCTCACCCCAGACACCCCGGAGGGATTGGCACTGAGACGAAGCATCCATTCCGGTCTTATAGCACCATCATCTTCAGTTGATCAAAACGGCAAGGTCTATGAAGCTGTCATCCTAAGAGATACCACTACTGAGAACAAAATACATCTGCAACTTTCTAAAAGATGCTGCTCAGACCTTACGCTCAAAAGCAATGAAACACATGAAATGGAGGTTCAGTTTCAGCTGAACCGTCAAAAGTTCTGCGTGATGCACAAGGCTGTAGATCTTCTTCCAGATACAAAAAGAGTGTTACCAGACCTGAAGAACTGCAGTGTTCCTGTGAACAACAGCGTTCGATATGACAAGCTGAATGCAAAGCAACAGACAGCGATTGATTTTATCACAGGGGATTCAGGTGTCAGAAAAGCTGTGGCACCACTCCTCATTTATGGACCATTCGGAACTGGGAAAACATTTACCCTTGCTACAGCAGCCAGGGAGCTGACCCGACAGCCTCAAAACAAAATACTGATCTGCACCTACACCAACAGGTATTTCTTCCTGCATATCTATATATTTGTATATTTCTTTCGGTATATCTTTTCTTGTAATGTGACTCCAACACTTAATTTCATCATTTTTTTTCCTTTTAGTTCTGCAGATCTGTATGTCAGAGATCACTTCCATCCATTCATCCACGACAAAGGAATAAGGCCAGTTCGAATAAAGGCGAAAGAGTCTTATTTATATGCCACAGATGAGATCACGTTGAAATATTGCCATCTTTCAAAAGATGGACAGCATTTTCTACCTTCGACAAAGCCTGTCCTGGACCGCCACAACATAGTCATAACAACCACAGGAATGGCAGGACATTTCCATGACCTAAAGCTCCCTGAAGGCTACTTCACCCACATTCTGATTGATGAAGCCTCCCAAATGCTAGAATGTGAAGCCTTGATGCCCCTTGCTCTAGCCGGGCCAAACACCAGAGTTGTTTTGGCAGGAGATCACATGCAGATGGGACCCAAGCTCTTCTCAGTTGAGGATCACCAGCGTTCCAATCGCAATCAATCGCTTCTCTGTCGGTTGTTCTACTACTATCAAGGCGAAAATTGTGATGCTGCCCAGAAAAGTAGAATCATTTTCAACGAAAACTATCGCTCAACCAAAGAAATAGTGGAGTTTGTATCCACTCAGTTCTACGTTGGCAAGAATGATGCCATCAAGGCTTCTGGGAATATTCCAGCTCATCCAAACGGCCACTCCCTAAAGTTCCATCATGTTCGGGGAGACTGCCACCTGGACACTGTTTCTATGTCATGGTTTAATAATGAAGAGGTTGCCAAAGTGGTTGAAATAGTGGAAGATATTCTCGAACACTGGCCCTCCACCTGGGGGACCAAGGACAAAAGCACAATCTGTGTTCTATCGGACGGATGTCAGGTAAATTAGGACTCTTTTTAAATTTTGACAGTAATTATCACTACAAATTAAATCATGAAACAGTAAATTGATGATTTGTATATGAATGTAAATGACACACACAAGGATGGTCAGAGTTGGAAAACTTTACTCATGATGAAGCTTATTTCTAATGTTGATGTTTTTCCAATAGGTTCGACAAATCAGGACAGCGCTTAAGAGACGCCGCCACGCTCAAGTCAATGTTGAGAATATTGCAAATGTGCAAGGTAAATTTAATTCAGCTTCATGAATTCCTAGATTTGATCATAAAACAAATGTTAAACAATTGACTATAGTTTTGAAACTGTGCTTCATGTGTCAGACATCAAGTAAAGCTAGGCTCAAAATGTGCATTTGTCTAACTATTCAAATATTATACTGATATTGACATTAATATATGCTTTATTGCAATTTTGTATTTCTAAAGTTTGTCTTGATTTGTCAACAGGCAAACAGTTCAGGGCAGTTATCATGACAGCTGTTCAAACACGTGAAAGCCTAAAATCATCTCACTTGCCTGGTCTGGAGCTGTTCAATGACGCCCGTGTGTTAAACACTGCCATGACCAGGGCCGAGTCGCAGGTGGTTGTGGTTGGCGACGCTGCTGCCCTCTGCTGCTTTGGGAAATGCTCAAGAATCTGGAAGAGCTACATAGACCACTGCATCAGCAAACTCAGTGTTGAACCACATCATGTTACCACAGATTTCTTGGAAACAGATATTAAGGAAATATCAAGGTTCCAAAGGTCTGGACAACAATGTGAGAGCAACGTTCACTACGATGCAATTCTGGAGCAACTGAAAGATGAATATGCCCAGTTGGAAGCAGATGAGGACAGTGTGGGAGTTAAAGTCTTTGATGAGCACAAGAGATCATACAATAGCGCTGATGTTGACGAAGATAACCTCTTGAAGTTGTGCATAAATCAACCACATATGTACAAGCATGGACAGTTGGTGATGGAGTCGTATAACACTGGTTACGTCATACCATTTGACAGCCCCACTGAACGTATAGCCCTGCAAGGAAGGAAAAACCTGCACAAGTCCTTCAATGGAGATGAAGTGGTCGTACAAACATCTTTCTCTCAAGGCACACAGACGAAGGTGATAGGAACCACCAAGGCAGCAGACTCACAGCGTGTATTTCTGTGCACACTTGAGGATGAAGATCATTGCAAACCAAAACCGAAGCCTGAGTACATGGCCAGAAGAATGATGGTACCCATTAAGAGAAATTCCCCCAAAATATGCATATTGCTCAACAATAAAAGCCGCAACTTCCTTCCAGTATGGGAGCACGATGAAGGATATTGGGAGATTCGGGGATTTGAACCTATTGACGAAAAGCTCAAACAGAATCATGTATTTATGGTGCAAGTGATTACCTGGAAAGAACAATGTTTCTTTCCGTTGGGGAGGGTCATAGATATTCTTCCAATCGGAACATCCTTGGTTGATGGACTAAGGATTTTGAATGAGGAATTCAAAGTGCCTCCCCCATATGATTCAAATGAAGAATTCTACTGGACAGATAACGAGGTGACGGACAGAAAGGACCTACGCGATATAATGACTTTCACAGTTGATCCAGTCGGCGCAAAAGACCTGGATGATGCCATCAGTGTCAGGGATATTGGAGATCAATATGAGTTGGGAATCCATATTGCAGATGTGGCAAGTTTTGTGAGTCCAGGTGACACATTGGATAAGGATGCAAAAAAATGTGGTGCAACATATTACTGCAGAGGGAAAGAACCAAACCATATGTTCCCCCGAAACCTGAGCACTAAACGCTGGAGTCTTCTGCCGGGTCATGATCGCAAGGTGGTTTCCTTAATGATTAAAGTAGAAAAGGAAACAGCACAGATAACTGAAACGCCCACCTTTCAGCTATCTCTGATCAAGTCTAAAGCAAAACTGTCTTATGAACAGGCAGAAGACATCATCTGTAGAAGATCTGGAGAGAACCTTGAGACAGTAGAAGACTGTGTCGCAGTGGTTTACTGTTTTGCAAAAACCCAAAGAAAGGCTAGACTTGTGCTCGACTGGGCTTATGCTCGACCTGATGATCATCGATTGCCAGGGAAGAGGAAAGCCCATCTGATGATCGAAGAGCTCAATGTATTTTTCAACACAAATGTGTCTGACTATTTGATCAAGTCAGAAAAAACAAAGAACTGTACACCCCTTCGATGTCAGGCAGCACCAGATCGCGACAAGGTTAAAGAATTGAAGGAGAACTATGGAGAACTCATACCGTTGTCATTTCATCTGAGGCACAGAGACTTTGGCAAAAAAGTCCCAAACAACAAAAGCAGCAACAGCTTTTGTGTACTAACAAAAGTGTGGAATGAGATCCAGTCAGCTGCCAGAGCAGAACGGACCGACAGAGACAAAATAGTTGACCTTGTGGCTGCAGACGACATCTACCCTCAGCTTCTACCAGTGGTGTCTCAGTTCAGAAAGTGCTCTGGTAAAGCCTATGTCATCCGTTCTAACTCGTCCGACAAAGCAAAGATTGGGCACTTTTCTCTGAACCTGAGGTCCTACACACAAGCATCTTCACCGATACGGCGATACATCGACATTGTCTTGCAGAGACTTCTGCACGCCGTCATATGTGACACTCCAGTGCAATACTCTCCAAAAGACATCAACATTTTGTGTAATCAATTTGAACAGACCATCAAGAATGCTAAGGAGTATGAACAAAAGGCTGATATGATCTCCTATGCAGTGAACATGAAGAAACAAAATGCCTCAAAGCTAGCATTTGTTGTTAGCGCAGAGCCAGACAAAGAGAGTTTCAGAGTGTCATTTCCTTTTGACAAGAACATATTCCCAGACAGTTTACCTGTTATGTACAGAGATTTGCAATTAGAGGACCAACCACTGTATGACCCAGAAAGAAACTGCATGACTCTTAAATGGAGAAGACGGATCTACTCAGTTCGCACTGAACAAATCCACCAAGAAGTGAAAAGGCTAACAGACTCTAGCCCCTGCACGGAGCTTCCACTGACAACGTGGAAAGGAATTGTTGAAGCAATTGACAAAGAAGACTGGAAAGCAGCAAAGTCACTCATAATGAGAGCTGATACAAAGCAACTGGGAAAACAGATGGTTCTGACCGAATCTGGAAAGGTGCCTCAAGTTGGAACTGGCACATGTACCTCAGAAGAAGAACATTATATGGAGCTCAATGTCCAGTTGCAGCCAGGTGACACCCTGAACGTCCAAATGACATCAGAGAGCAAAAGAGGTTATCTCACACCCGCTGTTCAATTGGTGTGCATCAAATCAAAGTTTGAAGTTTGTGTGGATCATGTTCACAGCCCTATCATATGCTTCTCCAGTTATGCAAACTATCCAACCAAGAGTCACTATAGGGACCCCTATGACTATGTACAGATCTGGAAACCACTGTGTGAGATGGAGTCTGCTGTGTCTGCAGTGGATGAAAGTGACAGCATAGTCATCGAGGACTTGGTGGTAAACTTCCGTAAAGACCAGGAAAACAAACTAACGGGAAGCTTTACCCTGCCTCTTGCATGCATCACTAAGTGGGCCATTGAATTCAACCTTGCCAAGTGCTTACTGTGCATACGGAAAAGAGGTCTGAAGTTGACTTCAACTCTTGACTATGCTGTAGAGGTGGACCCGAGCAATTTCACATGGGTGGCCCATGGTGTCACAAACAAGGTGGAAGAATCAAACAATGGCACAAATAAAGAAAACAAAGTGGAGTTCCATATCAATCACTTGCCAATGGAGACCATTCCAGATTGTGTCTTTCAGAAAGACACGCCTTTCACAGTTGAACTAATCCCAAAGCTTCTACCAGACATGTAAGTGCAAGTATAACTTACTGTTATCTCAACAAGGCAATACTTATTACAGCAGAACTGCCTAGTTTAGTTACACTAATTATACCTTTCCTCAACTGTAATGTGACTGCACACATTTCTTCTTGTCATGAGATGCAGTAAATATGTTCACCGACAGTTTCTTTTTCAGTATTAAACTTAACTGTTATCACAATTCTTTAGACGGGAAGAAAATGCTGTCCTCAACATTAGGTCTGCATGTGAACTCGTCCAGCAAATAGCACTTGGACATCATATTCCAAAAGAGGGTAAGCCCATTGGTCAGCAGTCAGCAGTTGTACAATCTTGGAACGGCCACTAGTTTTGGGTTATCCGGTCTAGCCAGCGAATCCGAAAAACAGACCTCCTCTCCCGCCAAAAATGGATTGTATATAGCACTTTTACTAGTCTAGAAAGACCCCAAAGCACTTTACAATTATTACACTTCACATTCACCCATTCACTCTCACATTCATACACCAACGGCGAAGGCAGCCATGCAAGGCGCCAACCTGCTCGTCGGGAGCAGTGAGGGGTTCAGTGTCTTGCTCAAGGACACTTCGACACGCTACCCGGAGGAGCCTCGAACCGGGAACCCTCCGATTCCCAGACGACTGCTCTACCGCCTGAGCTATTTCCGCCCCCGTGGCAGTTACATACAGTTACATACAGGAAACCAGCCACCTGTCTGCTCGGAGCTCTAGCGTGCAAGAGTGGACGTTGGAAGCATCAATCACTCAGCCCACCCCTCCCTTCTGTCTCTCTTTTCCTCTCAGAATGGTATATAGTATTGGGTGCCCAAACTCTTGTTGGAGACCTTGCTGAATCTTACTGGTTGCTTGTTCTCTCTCATATGCATATGATAATAAATGAATCATAACATCCGTTTGAATTCTTTCAAGACTTAGCACATCTTATTAAAAGGAAGAATTCCTTTGCAACCGCATAACCCAAAACTAGTGGCCGGCGATCCCAGAGGCTTAGACGGTCGTCAGACTGATTGAGCGTCTGGGTTCTCAGATTGACAGTTGTATAATGTATAAGCTATTCACATCCATTTGAAACACAAATACATGTAGAAAATGGCATCTTACATTCCTTAAGCATATTGTAAATCTAGTTAGTAAGTTAAGTTATTTTTTCTAGTTGTAGGAAAACCTCAAAGGCTGTAAACATTTCCTGATTTTGTCTTTGCAGCAGTACAATACAGCGTGCCAAGGTATCAGCTGCTGAGAAAAGAGCCACCAGAAGGAATGCCAAAGCTGAACAAGAGTCAGATCGATGCGGTGGAGAAAGCTCTAGATAACAACTTCACACTTATACAAGGGCCGCCTGGTAAGAGCAGGGACCTTTTTTCTTTTAAACCTTGTTGCTTCATATTTCATGTGCATTTCTTAAAGGTGCTGTCTCCGCCGGTTCATTTATGGCAAAATTTTAAGATTCTGCGTATATCTGGAAAGTATTCGACAGTAATCAGTGACATAAAAAATTTGACACATCAAATGACGTAATTTGAGCGTCTGTGTGAGGAGCAGGGGCCAAAAACGGGACAACCAATCCAATGTGATCCCTTCACCTTTGATTGGATGCCCCATCTGTTTAAAATTGTTGTCTCTGCAGTGCATGTTGTGGGGGCGTGGTTTCAGGGAGGGGGCGTGGTTTCAGGGGCCATCTCTGATTGGGGAGGGGGCGTTGCTTAGACCGTTGATGCTGCTGAAGAGTCAGCCGGCGGAGACAGCACCTTTAAGCCATTTTTCTCATCTGTTTCATAGGGACTGGGAAGACAGTTGTAGGAGTGAACATTGTGTACTGGTTCTGTGAGCTGAACTCCAAGTGCAGTAGGAAATGTGTTAGCCCAAAAGATAAGAACAAGCGAGAGGTTATTCTTTACTGTGGTCCCTCCAACAAGTCTGTCGATGTCGTTGCAGGCAAGTCATTTTGTGTTTCAACTTCAATTTCTATTGCCTTCTATTTCTTTAAACCTCTAGTCGCCATGTACGCATGAATACTGCATGTATGTCTTTGAATATGTTCATGTAGAGTACCTGTTGAGGTTCGGGAAAAAGCTGAAACCCCTCAGAGTTTACAGCCACCAAGTGGAGATGCTGGACTACCCTTATCCAGGTTGGAGCCTTCAGTTTTCTCCAAGTTCACTTCGCCAAGAGAAGTCCAAGTCAGAGCTCAGGTAGTGCACTCACCACATTATAGTTGATGATATTCACTTATCAAATGTTTTCTTAAGTACCTTGTTATAATGACATATACTCCAACATTTTAGGAGCATCACTTTGCATCACCGCATGCGGGAAGACCAGAACCCGTATTCAAGTGAAATAAAAGCATTCGACCACCGAATAAACCTTGCCCTTGAAAAAAAAGCAGAGGAATTGACTCCCGGAGAAGTGGAGGTGTAAGTTTGGATTCATTGTTTGTTCAGTTGGTTGAAAAAAAAGTATTCCTCTAATGTACACAATATAATTTTCTGAGTTTTTCCCCTTCTAGCTACAAAAATGCTCTCAGAGAGGCTCGGACATACGAGCTTCAACAGCATGATATTATACTGTGCACATGTACAGTATCTTCCACGCCAATCTTGACCAAAACAGTCAGCGCACGCCAGATCCTCATCGATGAATGTGCGATGGCCACTGAACCGCAGGCCCTGATTCCATTAGTCTGCAACAAACCAGAAAAGGTGCGTCTCCCTTTTTACGACGGGTATTCTGCCTCTACATAACATCAACACTTTTACTTTGATGTGTTCGTTTTTAATGATGTTGAACGTTTCTTTCAATCCAACAGCAACTGGTTTGGTTGGACCATGTCTGTTGCCCTCAACATGGTTCTTCAGTATGTTTACATGTGTGTGATTTGCCGAGATTTAAATTTCAGAGTTTTGTCTGAAAATCTAACACTTAGTTTAACACTTAGTTTACTTACTTTCTGCATTCAGACCCAAGCAACCTCATCACCACACTAGTGTCCAGTGGCAGTTTTGAGCTAGCTGATTTCTTGATGTAGTACCAATTATTACCTCCGCCCAAGGGCGAAGTCCGGGCCGAGAGATAATGTTTTCGGTCTCGTCTGTTCGTTCGTTCATCCGTTCATCCGTGTACAAGATTACGCAAAAACTACCAGACCGATTTTCATGAAACCCCGTGGAAGGGTGTAGTATCGGTGGAAGAGTGTAGTATCAGTGGAAGGGTGTAGTATCAGTCAAAGATGGCCCCATTTTGGGGCGGATCCGAATCACGGGGCGCTGCGTAGGGCACCACATAAACAGGAAATAAACTCTAATTG
>CABFOS010031028.1:3529-15277 GCA_900660315.1 Diretmoides pauciradiatus
AGCTTTATTATGAATATTCAATGAGCCACATCGGATCAGATCAGATTTTTGGATCTACGTGTGGGCAGAGATATTTGAGTGAATCCACTAGTGTGGTCAGAGATATTTATTTATCCGGAGTACTCAAATATCCAGATATTTAAATATCCACACTAGTGTGGTTGGGGCCTAAGTGTCTGCATCTGTTCTTGGAAACATACACAGTGGATGAGTGCATATATTAATGAGGCATGTGAACCCTGAGGAGAATACTGAATGTGTGTGCACGTGTTTGTGTGTGTATGATCTCACATCACTGGCGCTGAGAATGCACAGCTCTCCATCCTGTTCAGAGTCCCTGCTGGACTCGCTGCCTCCTCTGTGTGCAGACATGGTAGTCGCTTGTCCACTGGGGCGAATCCAGATCTCCACACGTGCTCCCTCCTCCGCTCTTCCTCTTCCTCGCACTGCTGGACCCTTGGAGCCTCCTTCAGACTCCTGTCTCCTCCTTCGCTCCAGCTGGTCTGCCTACAGGAAGAAGGTTGGTATAAAGTGCACGAGTTATAGAAGGAAGCAGGTTAACAAAGACAAAATGCTGCTTAAAGCGCTTTTCATCGAGTTTGCCATTGCTCATATACATAGTGAAGTCGACTGCAAACAAACTGGTCAGAATGAACTTGGTAGGATGTGCTCCATGTCAACCACTTAGCACATCAGTGTGTGTGTGTGTGTGTGTGTGTGTGTGTGTGTGTGTGTCTGCATGCATCTTTAAATCTGGCTTCCTGACAATTTTGCGTAATTGTATTCACCAACATCTCAAATGAACATGGTTTTCATCATAAACTCTTACAACAATGGTTATAGTACTGTAGCATTTATGTGTCTTGCTCAAGGATACTTTGTTGAGAAGAGTGCTTCTTCTCACTAACCTCCCAAGCAGCCACAGGAACATTTGTAGTGTTCATATTCAAAGGCATTCAATACACAGTCCAGTCTTCAATAATTTGAATTGATTGATTGATTGAACCTTTATTTATCCCCGTGGGGAGATTCAGGTGTCTAAAAACAGCAACAGCAGCAATTAAAAGTACAGACAGACAGCAGGCAGACGGAAGACAGTAAGAAATAAAAACAGATAACATAAAAACAATAAAAAGATAAAAACAGCAAAAAAGAATAAAAAATAAGAATAAATTAGTCAATGTGCGCGGTTTCTTCAAAGTACAGTAGTTACTTTAAAGTGCAGAGCTATGTGCAATATTGCACATGCGAAGAGCAAGTGCAAGAATGCATAGTGCTGCAGCAATGACCTCAAAGATACTTCTGTCAGACCACTCATCCAACTAATAATTCCAACTAATAATTATCGTGTGCGTGTGTGTGTGTGTGTGTGTGTGTGTGTGTGTGTGTGAGAAACTACTGATAACCATTAGGATTCATTTTCCAGGTGGTTTATAAGCTAAGATGAATCCCTCCTCACTCAACTGTTGAAGACATACCAAACAACGGGATCATTTCATAGTAAGGCTATACTGTAGTTTTAGACTTGATCTTATTTATTTTGGGCAAAAATAGGTATACATGTTCAAATACAAGGGATAACAGAGGAAAGTAGTATTTCCACTTATTTACGTCCTTTGAAAGACAACTGAAAGAAAACAATTATTGCTAGGAAACCAATATGTTGCCAGTTACTTTACTATATACAGTACAAGGCTAGGCTGTGCACAAAGGCGAGGGGTAAGGTAACCTCAGAATATGTGGTCTGCTTGTTCCAAGAAAGGTCAATTAGAGATGCATTGAGTAGTAGTAGTAGTAGTAGTAGTAGAAGAAGAAGAAGATTGGGGAAGCTTGACGTAGGCTAATGATATCGTGGTTCTAGATGATATCTAGCTATGTGACGCTTGTTATGTTTTAGAATTTCTCTCTGATGTAGATACAGTATGAGTAAATGATATATGTGTGTCTGACCTTGCGCTTAGTTTCCTCAAACAGGCTCATCAGACTCTCCTTAGCAGTGAGGATGGGGTTGGAGGCTGCCAAGCTGCGCATGTAATAATACACAGCATCCAACTTCCGCTTCTGAAAATGGGTACAAGGAGAAAGGGAGTAAGAGGAGGGGGTTAAACTCACAAAACGTCTGAGCGTAGTCTTCACTTAGTTACCTAAACCCCACAATCTAATAGATGTTTGCCCAAAATTCCCTCAATAATCCACTCTCACTTGCTCCCAAAATCACTTACTGTGTACACTGCCAGCAGGGCCAACTGGTTGTAAGGTCGTCCATTTTTGGGGGCAATCTGCTGGGCTTTGAGGTACCAGCTAAAAATGGAAGAAACAGGCATTATTTTTCTAAGAAAACACAAAATGTACAAAATGATAATAAAAAAAATCCACCAGAGCAGAATTTCATGATACAAGAGGCAAATTTGTAAAGTGAGTTGTCAGTAATTCCGTTACTATCTAACAGACTGTGGATGAAACTGCCTTTTAAAATATTCAACTTTAACCATTTAATTATATATGCCAGACAAACCGAGACTGAAACAAAATGTGATCAGGGTTTTGCCATCAGAGCACCTAAACTGTGGAACCTGAAGAATCGGACTGGCAAAGCAAACATTTTTATTCATTTTTGTTTCATACTTAAAAGCATATAATGTAAGCATATAATGTAAGAACAAGATCTTTTAAAAATATTATAGAGTCCCTATGCACTGGCCGCTAAAATCTATTGGCCTATACTTAACTATATTATAAAACCTGATTACCAAATTTTGACATTTGTAGCCTCACAAGTTAGTCAAATTCTAAAATTCTTCAAACAAATGATTGAATATACCCTTGAATGTGTGTAACAAATTTCAGGGAGTATTACAGCTAACAGCAGAGTAACTTGGATCATAACCTACCTGCGGGCCTTGCCATAGTTGGCAGAGTCGCTGGCCTGTTCTCGGTAACGGGCTATGTCTCCTTGACAAATCATACAGCGCTGAGCACTGATTAGAGCATACTTCACCTGGCAAACACACAAACACAACAAAAACAATGTTAAAAAGTCAAAGATTTACAACATACAGTGGAGTCCAAAAAAAAAAACCTTTTCTTTACTCAGTAAAGAAATTATTCAAGAATGCATTATTTAGAACTGATAAAAAATTGTTTAGATCTTTATATACTTGTATGAAATTGAAATATACATGAACATGTTTTATTAATTTAATTTATTCATTTTCCCGTTTTCACCCAATGTACACAGCCAATTCCCCCTGCCTAAGCGGTCCCAGCCGTTGCTCCACCCCCTCTGTCAGCCTGGGGAGGGTGAAGACTAGCACACGCCTTCTCCGACAAATGTGAAGCCAATCGGGCTTTTTTTCACCCGACAGCGAGGAGTATCACCGGAAGGGAGTGACGCGTGCGGAGGAACACGTTATCCCCCCTAGTTCCCCTCCCCGCTGAACAGCCCCGACCATGCAGGAGGAGGCTCTGGTGTAGCGACAAGGACATGTCCCCTTGTCAGGCTTCCCACCCGCAGACAATAGTGTCTGTGGGGACGCCTGGCCAAGCCGGAGGCAACACTGAGGATCGACACCTGCAATAGACCACTACACTACCTGGGCGGCCCCATGTGTGACCATCTTGTTCCCACTCCAGTTGGTGAGGTTTTCTCAAATTGTTATCACACCATATATTTCATTAAAATATTAACACATGTATCACATGTATGTATAGCACAGACTCGCTACCACCGGGGCCATGACAGATGGAGACAAGGCTGGAGAGGAGTTAATGGACCAGCAGGCTGCTTTATTAGGGTCCATACACATTTTGACCAATGGATTTCCATGACTTTAAACTAAATTTCCATGACCAAACATTTTGTGAAGTCTCGGTGTATACATGAAAAAGTGAAGATAAAATGTAGCATTTAAACTAACAATGAGAATTTGTTTTTTATGTAAGTTTAAGTTTATTTATTTGTATAGCACTTGTTGTATTTGTTATATAAAATATGGAAGTGCTTTATTTTCAAAATAAAGCTGGTGACACTCTGGACGCCACGCCGATATGCTGTGCAGCCGTTGGCAGGCTGGCCACTGCCCGCTGCGTCTCCCCCGGGAGCAGGGAAGACAGCGTCTGGCCCACTCCGACGTGGCCCACCCGGTGAGAGAGGCTCCCTGTCACCGTCGGCCGTCATCCGGTGGAAGCTGATGTCGCCGTCCCTGGTTGTGGATGACGGCACGGCGGTGATGCTGTTCTGGTTGTGGATGACGGCACGGCGGTGATGCTGTTCTGGTTGTGGATGACGGCACGGCGGTGATGCTGTTCTCAACCTGGAGAACCACAGTCTGTTCCCTGTCTGTCGAGTCCTACATTGGGCACCCGTGTAGCATAGGCTCGCTAGCACCGGGGCTGTAACAGACGGAGACAAGGCAGAAGAGGAGAGCTAATGGGCCAGCAGGCCACTTTAGTCACACGCAGTCAATACCACGCACCGCCCCTCTGTCCCGGCAGGTCAGTCGCAGAGCACCAAAGCCGTCTGCCAGGCAGTATCACAGCTCCAACCCCAACTGACCAGCTCTTCCAGGTCCCTGCCGGCTGCATCCTCCGGGAACACGGGCTGTCGCCGCTGCTGGTCATGCTGGTATCTCCGCTCCACAGTCCAACACCAGACCTCCTGTCTGTTGTCGGACTCAGTCCCTCTAACCCCAAGGCTCCACCGGGCACGTAAGCTTCACAATGTGTTGGCAATTGGCAGCAGTCGGGGCTGGATACAGGGAGTGAGTCCACTAAACTTTCTCTGTATCTAGCCTATGCCTCACCCACCCCCTCCCCCCAGTCTGCCACAGATCCTAATACACAGTGTGAATTGTATTAGTCTTTAAACATGAGATATTGACTAAATTAGTCCTATATGCCTTAAAGCTACACTGGGTAACTTTTGCTAGTTGACCCAAGAGCTAGTTTGAATTTCTAAAAAAATCCCTTAAGTCTTCAATGGTACACAACAAACAAACTCCACCTCCTCCTTGATGGCACCGCCCACCCCGTCCCTTTGTTTGTATACAATCTTGACAGGAGAGGGAATTATGGCTGAGTGTAATAACAGGAAAAGAAACACTCGTCAGTCGGTACTGTCGCTCACTGGATTCCACATTTTAGCAGTGACACCAAATAAACAGAAATAAACAGAAATAAAAGCAACACGCACATTATTTTCCATGTTTACATGCAGGGTGCGATTTGCCGGGGGGTGGGGGGATTTCCCCCCCTCTGGCCTATTTATCCCTGCCTCTGCTGAATTATTTTTATCCGTGGTGGGGACAAAATTTACTAGTCATTACACAACAACATGGGCAGGCTTCATAGTCTATATCTACTGTTTGTGATTTCAACTTTCAAAAACATACCCCATCTCGTTTTTTTCCACAAATCGAACCCTGTTTATATGTGTGAAGGTAGTGGACAGTGGACACGACAACTACTGACGTTCATGACATGAGGTCCCCGGCAAACAAGCCAGCTAACGAAAAAATATACAAACGGTCCCAGTTTGGAGCTGAGCAATCGGCCCTAGTGTGAAAACGTATAATACATTAGCTACATCAACTACAATGAGAAGTTCTCAAATGTTAGATAAAAACAGAAGTGCATAATAACAGTGATCATAGCAAGCTAATTACCTGTCTAGCAGAAATAAAGCAACTTGGGCATCAGTCTTCAGCCCCTTCCAGTTTCTCAGGTCTCACCATCATCCATACGCCTCAACAATGTTTACTATAGATCGATCAAACTCCCTCCTGGATACGTCCACTTCAGCCTTTCTTTCTTTTTGTTGCTGTTTTTGCAGTATATGCTGTTGTTGGCAACGGCCGACTGGGTATTGTTGACAAACGCGATGTGAACGCGGATGATGACGTAATTGTGATTGACAGGCAGTAGTTGCCGAAGAGCTTGCCTGATTGGTCACAAACTACCTGTCACAGGCTGCAAAAAAGACGTTTAGCCCCCTACAGAGGCAAGGACGGACACCAGCGTGAGATATTCTCACACACCACTTGACTCACTCATATCTGACAGTGTATGGAGACGATTTTGGTATATTTGACCATAAAAAGGTTACCTAGAGCAGCTTTAATGGGTGAGTAGCAGTTTCCAAACCACTTTGCCAAAACAACTCTAAATGTTGCATAGGCCAAAGGACCCCAATGAACATCTTTGGGGACATTTGAAAAGGGAAAAGGTGAAACATACTGTAACATCACACGACAGTCTCTGGGATGCTCAAAAAGAGGGCTGGAATAATGTGTAGACACACCAAATGTCTACACATTATTCCCCTCTTTCTTTTTAAAAGATAAGATTTTTTTCAGTAAATACTAAACGTTTTTGACTTACAATAGTGACAAAATATGTAATCGTGTTAAGAAATGTAATTTGACTAAAACTATGTATTTGTTTTTGATTAATGATGACACGAAAGAGTTTAGTAGTGGACTCAGACTTTTGGACCCCACTGTGTACGCTTAAATCGCACACATAGTTTGAGAACTTTTAGCATGTAATTGTCCTCGTTTTGCCTGCGATATATTGTTGCAAACAACATACTAATCAGATAGTCTTTCTGGTTTAACAACCAAGTTATAGCCTATGCTGTATCGCTGCAATTATATGCCCCTCCAACAGATTTTCAAGCTGCATTTTTTAAGGCGCCAAACCCTAGGAATCAGATTTCTATGCCATATAGCAACATAAAACAGCGTTTAATACATTAATGCCTCTCCCTTGATGATAATGTTTGACATTTTTCAAAGCTTTAAATCTTTGAAAATACATTTAATACCCACACCCACACACAGCCCCATGGTGAGACTAAAAAGAGTATTGCAGTACCGTTTTGCGTAATGGGCGAGCCCTGATAGCTATGCCATCCATGTAGTCCTCTAGCTTAAACTGGAACACTGTCTGCAGCTTCTGAAGCAGCGCATCAAAGAACATTGCTCCCTGTAAAACAGACACAGAACATTAGAAAAGTTGTTATATTCAAGAAACAACAATTAACTGTTATACATGAATTAACTGTTAATGCATGCAGAAGTATGCACACACGCACACCTCCAATTCGACCATCTTATAGTTTTTTTTGTTTTTGTTTTTAAAAACCCTGCCACCATTTACCTCATCAAGCAGTGTGAGCAGCATGTTCCTGATTTGAGGGGTGTTATCAGCGTTAGGGTCTTTGAGAAGTTGGCGGAAGCGCTCTATAACTTGGTAGAAAACATTCTTCCATAGGGCCTGGTCCAGGTTCTGGGAGTCTGAGAACTCAATGTCTGTCAGGATGACTTGCTCGTATAGCGTCAAAAGGTCCACTCTGGAAGACATGAAAATATATCATAACAGTATTTTTAAGTGTTTTTTTCTACTGGTGTTGAAAAAGTGGAAATGGGGTATCTTCTTTTCCCCCTTTTCCTCTTCCCAATTACCCTATCCTGCCTCTTTCCCTTATTCCTCACCTTAGCTGGGCCATGCGATCCAGTCCATCAGCACTCAGTCTGTCCCTGGACAGTAGGTTGCTGAGCTGGAGCTCTTGTGTGTCTGCAGCCCTCAGCAGCCTCACCAACTCCCCCCGGGCCTGCTGCTCCACCTCTTCAGGGGTCAAAACGCCTCCTGCCCCTGGCTGGGGATACCTGTAACTGCCACAAAACTGACCCATACCAGGGCCTGGATATAAACCATTAGAGGGGGCCATTTGGTAAGGCCCCATTTGGTAAGGGTATGAATAGCGCTGGTTAGCGGTGGTGTTGGGGGTATGTGGATTGTTGGTGGGCATGGGGTAGCAGTAGGGGTTGTCAGAGTTTTGGAATTTATAGTAGGCCATGGCAGCAGCCTGCTGCTGTTGGGTTGGGAAGTGCTCCCCCTGGTGGACAGGAGGACTGCCCGCCACCTCATCATCAGTGTCCAGAAAGTGAAGCTGTCCATATCCACTCCCTGTCTGCAGGTACATAGGCTGTTGGAGAGATGAATGCTGTGAGGACTGGGTGCGGTTAAGAGCAGGTTTCTGGTCAGGGTTGTTTGGATCCCAGAGTCGCCTCACTCCTCCTCCCCTGCCTCCTCTCCCCCTGCCAGCTGCTCCTCCCCTAATTCCACCAAACAGAAGCCTAGGCCCAGGCTCTGGTGAATTAGACAGGTCTGTGTGGGCTGGAAGCACCAAGATACCCCTACCTCTGCCACGAGGACCCGTGCCTTGCTTGCGATGTTGGTTGTCGTCACCATGTGCTGAGGTGCCAGATTGTTTTTCTAGAGACACGTGGAGGATTCCCCGTCCTCCACCCTTATGTCCCCGTTGTCTGCTCCTTTCATCCCTTTGTCTCTGTGTGATCAGGGCTTCCTCTTCATCTCTCCTCCTTCTGTCCTCTACATCACTCATCTCACTCCCTCCCAATGATTCTGAGGATGACTCTCCGTTGGTCGTCCAGTTCTGCAACTGACTCCCTCTTCCTCTTCCATCAGTCCTCCCCTGTGCCTTTTCCCTGCACCCAGGCCCCAAGCTTGGCCACTTGGCCCTTTCCCCATCCATCCCTAGTCCAGGACCATCCAGGCTACTGGCCGAACTACTGCTGTAGGTGCGGTTCCGTGAGTGTCGTATATCTGATTTGGAATAACGTTTTGATGTTGGGGTTGAAATGTTTGCGTTGGATTTGTTCCTCTCGCTTCCCTCTACTGCCCTGTCTCCATTTCTGTCTGTCTCAATGCGTTTCTCTGCATCTCGGGGTCGGTTATTGTTGTTGTTCCCTCTCCGGCTCTCTCTCTCTCTGGGCTTCTCTCTTCCTTTGCCCTGGTGTGTCTCTCCTCTCTTGCTCACTTCCTTCTCTCCATCTGCTTCTGGTGTTCTGTCTCTTTCCTTCTCAGCCGTCCCTCGATCACTCTTCCCTGCTGCAGCTCGTCCTTTCCTGGACTCCTGATTTCCCTCCTTTTCCCTCTCCCCTCTTCTCCTGCGATTTCCCCTTTCTCTCTTCTTCTGTGTCTTTTCTCCTTCTTCATTTGCTACTCCACCTCCAGTTTGGCCTCTCGTTCCCTCATTAGTTGCTTTCCATCTCCTGTCACCTGCCTCTTCAGCCTCTTGCCCTACACTTCCTACGTTTGCCTCTTCTTTCACGCTCAGTTTTCCTATTTTGCTAGTGAGTTTTTGCACTCCAGCCTCAGAGGGTGGTAGACTTTTTTCTGCATCTCTCCTGCCCTGCTTCCTGTTTGTCTCATTAACTTTATCCCCTTTTACTTTTTCCTTGCTCCTTTCCTCCTCTCTCTCTTTCCCTCCCAATTTCAATATGGATGAATTTTTATTTCCCTCCCTTTCCCCCGTTTTCCATTGGGATTCTGGCTCTGTTTTCGGCTCGTATCTCCTAGGGGGAGGTTGATCTTGATTTTTGCCAGCTCCGCACTCCTTTCCCTGGATGTTCCTCCGGCTCCCTGGTTGATAGAACTCTCGATCTGGCTTACGGGCCTTCCGAGTCAGCTTAGGAGCCCCAGTAGGCTCCTGGTGTTCTCTGTCATTTTCACCACAGTCCTTTCCTGGACCTGCATCTGTTTTGGCCTGTGGATGGCTGGTCTTTCTGCAGTTCTGACTGTTAGTACCATCACCTCTCAACCCGTCATCATCCCCTCTGTCAGTGGCCATCCCACCATCTGTACACCCACGTCTCTCTGAAACTTTATCAGACACAGTCTTATCCTCACACCGTGGTCGAGCATTCTCGTACAAATCAGAGGTCAGGAGAATGGGGTCTCCATGGTGACCAAGGGTAGTTGTCTCTCCGTCCTCACTGTCATGGTGTCCATGTCCTGCCATTGGCTGGAAGCGTTGCAAATCAGGACGCTTCGCTTCACGCCTTTTCTGCTGCTGGTGTCCATGACGGTTCTGTTGCTCCTCTGCTGAAAGAAAAATAGACAGAGGAAAGTTAGATGTGGAAAGAGAAAGAGACAAAAAAATATTTTCAGTGTGTAAACTTTGTTGACGCACCAGGTAACAAACAGACTCATCACACCATTCTCCTTTCAGCAAACACAAATTATCTTAAATGTCAAAGCACTCTCCTTCTATCTTCGTTTGCTTAACAGCGTTGTGGAAATGTCAGGGACATCATAAAGTACAGAGGGGTTATCTGTATAAATTCTTACATCAAGTTAAAAAAAGGAGATAAACATGAAATATCGATTTTTATCTCCCCGTGAGAAAACAACCATCACAGGTAAAGACTACTTTATGAACTCGGCATTCACATTAAACTTGATTCAATACCTCACCCTAGTACTCGATGTTTAACACATGGAAGAGTCGAGCTGGCTAACCTGTATCTGTTGTTTATCTTCACATATTAACACCAAATCACTTGTGCTAATAAACTAATGATCGTGGTTGCGATACACATCCAGATTCCCTCCTTATTCACAAGTTACAGCTGTCGCAGAGAGAATGGGAGTGCTCCGATAGTTTGAGGGGGCGTTTAAAGCAAACGGCGCGGAACCAGAGAACTGACAGTTAGCTAACGTTCGGTGGCTAACAAACTTAGCACTCCGGTAAGCTACTTTCCCTGTACTCGAGTAACTCGTTTGTCTAAAAACAGACACACATCGTGGACTTACTCCACTTCCACTTTGCGGTCTACTTAATCTCACCTTTATTACCGTCGCTGATATTGGTCAAATTCGACGCTTCAGCTCGGAGTTCCGCAGCTGAGATTCGCACTCTGTCTAGTTCGTCCGCCATCTTGGCTTTCAACAAAACAAACACAACAAGTACGGAAGCCGCGCTGGGTCAAACTAAGTACGGAAGCCGCGCTGGGTCAAACTAGTAGGACCGCGTGGCGATTGTGGAGAACGGAGGCAATGAAAAAAATAAAAACATAAACACTGTAGATACACAGACAGGATTACATTTGAATCGATGAATATTGGTGATTAACCAAATAAACTGTAAAGAATGCCAAAATCGGACACATTTTACGTTATTTTATTATTTTTAATATCTAATTTGTTTTTACTTTACATTATTGTACAAACACAATGACGTTATATTGGCAGCCAATTTAAATAATATATATAGAGATTGATTGATAGATTTTTATTTCGAACATTAAAACCAAAATGAATAAGAAATAATAATAAAATAAATAAAAAATACAAATATTTAGGCAGCAAAATAATACAATAGTAATAACATATTAAACAAATACGATATAGCGTTAGGCTTACAGGAAGAGTGCATTTACAATGTTATCTGGCCAGTATATATTATTTTCCAATTTTCTGCCCTCCAGAAAACATCGTTCTCTCTTATTAGTGTGCTTAGATAGATAGATAGATAGATAGATAGATAGATAGATAGATAGATAGATAGATAGATAGATAGATAGATAGATAGATAGATAGATAGATAGATAGATAGATAGATAGATAGATAGATAGATAGATAGATAGATAGATAGATAGATAGATAGATTTTTTTTGCTATAATTTTATCTTGCCATATTTTTGTATTATTTTTGTTTTTTGCCTACATATTTGTCACTTTTTATTTTATTATTATTTTTTTAAATTTCTAATATGCAACTAATACAAGGCTTCCCAATTGCTATTAAAACAAATTACAACATACAACATAATATAGAATGGAAATTAGGCAGCAAAACAATAAAACAATAGAAAAAAACAATAGAAAAAAGAAAATAAATGGCATATTCAAAAAGGAGTGAGAAGAAGCATAGCTTATTA
>CABFOS010031058.1:5426-17578 GCA_900660315.1 Diretmoides pauciradiatus
ATTTAGGATCCCCATTAGTTGTTACCGCAGTAGCAACTATTCTTTTGTGGACCACAGGAAGAATAGTTGCTACTGCGGTAACAACTAATGGGGATCCTAAATAAACAGAAACACCTCAGCAGTACAATAGATATTCATCTCCGGGTCAGGACGGCTGTAGCTGTGTGGTTTGTATTGGGTGGGTGTAGAAACTGACCTGGGTATAGGTGCGCTCCACTGTGTTGCCAGCACACAGAACCTGAGACTGTGGTCCTGCTGTCTTTATGTCCTGCAGGTTCTGCTCCCGGATCTACAGACACACAGGAAATTGAGAGCTGTAGTTGTAGAGTCTTGAACGGTCAGTAGCTCACAGAGAGGGGAAAGAGAATACACGCAGTCGAAGGAAAGGTAGAGCCATATTTTTAGAACCAAAGGCAGAAGAGAGAGAGCAATAATAACAATAGACAATAAAGCATTTGAAACAGAACAACTCTACCTTATTCCTCATTTCCAGGACATCTTTTGCGTTAGTGTTCAAAGGGATGAACTGATTGGCTACGGCAGCCTGGCGAAGCCCGTCTTCCTTTGTCCACTGTAAACACCACAACACGTGTTAAAAATCAACTAAAACCAGATCCAGCAGAGAACATGAAAACCCAAGCACAAAAAAATAGATCAGACAAACTACTACACAGGCGTTACAATACAAGAATCATGCTTGTCAAACTAAAAATGGACAAAAGTTGGATGATTGTAAAAAGGATTGAATGGAAATAGGACCTGAATGTAGTGAACCAATGATGATGCATCTACATGGTGGGATTCATGTCTACATAGAAAGTGCAAATAAATTTTAGTAGGAAGTGGTTCTGTATCTTTACCTACGTCTCTGACTGTTTCGTTCACTAACAGAACGGCGTCGTGACATCGTCCCAGTAACGTATGCATCTTTTTGGCATGAGACACATATTAAAGGTGCATTCGCTCATTAGCCTCTATCTGGTCACCGTGTACCGTAAGTATGCCAAGACTACCAAACCTACTACTGACAAACAATTTCCATCATCATTGATATACTATTAGAATCCAAAACCCAGAAACAAAAGTAACACATTGAAGATCAAACTCAAAACATCACAGAATGAGAGCTAAAAAGAGGGGAGGGAGTGAGGGGGTGGGGGGGGGTGAGATGATGAGGCTGGCTTACGAAGCGAGAGTGGCAGTGAGGGGTGAGCTGGCATCACCAAAGTCATTTCCTAAAGCTAATACACACAACGACAAAAAGGACGACAGACATAAAGAGAGAAACACCCGAAGACGCTCGCCCACCTCGGGGACCGCTGTCACCAACGCGGTATCTTTCCTACAGACGACGAAACCTTTCAGCGTCTGGTCAAACCGACACGTTCCACTCGGGTTAGTCGGGTTAGTTTAATTCACTTAGTTTAATTCCACCTACTACTTTGTAAACCTGGTAATGCTCAGCGTATGATTGAAGAAACAAAAAATTGGTCTCCATTTCTGACACCAAACTGAATGAGCAGCGGGTGAATATACAAATCAAATCTTCAGCTTTCATGCAAAACGTCTTTTTTTACCTCAGCATGTAATACGCTGTGAAAAGCGTTAAGCTCATGAGCTCATTCCTGTATATATGTATATATCTGAAGCTGGGCTGTTAAGTGCCATACCAAGGGCTGGATGAGGAGGGGTATCTGGATGGAAGTTGCTGGGTTGGGTTGGTTGAATATGGGATGAACATGTAGACACGATATACTCACTGAGATAGAGTCTCACAACACAACACTTCCTACTTTCCCAACAGGAGATAATTGATTCAAAAGTCATGTCAAATTTCATTTTTCTGTTGTTTTTTTGTCTACTCATGCAGGCGTACACACCTTGAGGGGTTCAAAACCATTTTCAGAATCAAAACCGAAACGAAAAAAACAGAGAAACAAAATGTATGCAATTCAAAACGTACAACCAGGAGCAGTTGCAGGTGTTTGGGAGAAACAAAACAAAAAAAGTTTAAAAAGCAGGCGGCATTACTCTTCTGGAGAGGTCATTTCATACCAAAAGTTTATCTGTAGTTGCCCTCTTGTATAATCTAAAGCATCTTCTCATCCAGTCTCTGTAATACATCTGCTATACTCATAGTATACACTTCAGAAACATGCCACCTCCCTGATATACACATGGGCAGTGTGAGTCCTTATGAGACTTTCACAATAAAATGAGCTTTGTGAAAACAGCTCATAAAACAGATAAACTTTACTGGTTGTAGCGTAGATGCCTGCTATACTTTTTTTTGTAAGCATGTTACTGAATCATTTTCTTTCAACAGAGTTCGCTGACGTCAAGATGCACAGACAGACATAAAAACAAGGGAGTGTTTGGGAGGGAGGGGGGGAGTTGTAGTGAGTCTGGGTTAGCGACCCTTGTGCCTTGCAGCGGTACACCTGCCCGCTCGGGGGCTCATGCCACACCCCTGCTGCTCGCTCCTCTGGGAAAAACAACCACACCAACAATGCATTTCACTACTTCTCATGCAACGGGGGCATGCAGGGGGCAGCTGGCCGGGCATCCTGGAGGCTTTAGGAGACCAGACGGGAGGAGACAGGAGCAAAGTCTATCAACAGTTAATCACAGCTATGCTACGTAACTAACAGAGCAGATGGGACTTTACTTAGGTGGGTTAAGAAGGAATATGCAGAGAAATGTCTTCAGCTTTGCAAGCAGTTTTGAGAAAAGTGGACTGGAAAACACATCTACAAACCACAATTTCTGCTCTATACTATTAATATATAATAGTAGAGTTGATAAAAGACACCAGGAAGAGAACATCTATCAGTAGATTACCCGTCACTGTCCCCAGAACCTCAGGATGCCGACCACCTACCCGTTTCCAGAACCACGGTAGCTGTAAAAGTCTATACTATGAACAATAAGGTAGGCACAGACCAAGCAGTTGGTTATACAGCTTGGCACGCAGACACCGGACGAGAGAGACTGCAGCAAGGGTTTGACGTGATCGTGTGTTATGTTCGTCCACACCTTAGGCTTCGACTTGGGGCTGCTGCCGTCGGGCCCGTCCTCGCAGGGCTCGTCAGGCCGGCCGCTGGTGTTGAGCCAGCGGGTCTTGTCGCGCTGGCCGCGCTGGAAGCTGTGTTTCAGTGGGGAGCGAGCGCCTGAGTCACTGTCCTCCCCGTAGGAGTAACCGCCGTGGGCGGAGGGGGGAATCTCCACGTCACTGTACTTTTTAGCTTTGTCTCGCAACGCCGGGCAGCGGTAGGGATAGCCCGTCCTGTAGCCCTGAGGGGGGCAGAAATAAAAGGGTTAGTATAGTAAGTATTTATCAGTGTTTTAGGCCTACAGTCATGTTGTCATATTGTCATAGTGTGAAGCATTTTTCTCTTTAACATCAGTTTGATTCATTTCTGCTTAGAAAAGGCAAAAACTATAGCACTAATTATAAGGGATGCATGATATTGAAATTTTGGCCGATATCCGATAACCGATTATTTCAATGGTCATATCAACACGATATTGCATATTGATATCTGTCCAATAACGATAATGCCGATACCAATATGATGACCAATATATGGTGCATCCCTGCTAATTCCAGATCATTGTTCCTACCAGGTTGTCCAGCATTCTCATGAGAGCCTCAAACTCCTGCTCCCCGACCTGCCACTTGGGGTGTGTAGCGGTCCCGTCGCCGACCGACTCAGGGACACGTGGACGCGCCTTGTACTTCGCCGGGTCCAGCATCACCAGATTATCTGGGCCCCCGGCACTGGCCAGGGTTCGCACCTGGGGAGAAATTAAGGGGGGATATAGACGGACACAACAGAGACAGATGCAGAATATAGAGACAAGAAACGGAGGACACACAGACATACAGAAATATAGAGAGCGAACACACACACACACACACACGGAGATGAACACACAACATAAAGAGATGGAGAGACAAAGAACAAAGACAATTGTTATGACAAATGCAGACGAACACATGGTGCCAAATATCACAAAACCAAGTGGAAGTACACAGTTGGAGTACATCACATTTAATGAGCTGTGCGTGTGTGTGTGTGTGTGTGTCCGTCCGTCCGTCCTACCTGGATCTCGCAGGCAGTGACCAGGTTGTGGATGTAATAGAAAGCCTCCTCCACCGTCTCGCCTATAGATACCAAGCCGTGGTTCCTCAGGATCAGCACCTGGAGGACGGGGGGGGGGAAATAACTTGGCGTGAACCAAAAACCGAAACAATATTAAAGGGCACATATTATGGAAAAATCACTTTTTAAGTTGTCTGGCTCATTTATTTTGGTCTCTGGTGGCCCTACCAATGTGTATCATATCATATCAAACACGTCTGTCCTGTGTTTACAATATGTTCAGCTGCTCTCCAACTCCAATGGCCCCAGCAGCCGTTTCTGCTGATGACGTGTACAGCAACTCATTTGAATATTCCCCGCCCACTCCACACAGTTTCAATATCCATCTAGTTTCATAGTTATGTATTTATGTACAGGTATTTATATACAGGTGAGCAAAGTGGAGAGTTTGGAGAGCTATAAAGGGAGATATTGCCACAATGCGTCGGTGAAGTCATTTTTCGGCAGGCTGTCCTTTTTTGGCACAGCACCGGTCACGCAGCTGATCCACAGGTCACTGTGGACCGGGACCGTCGCACATCATCACAACAAACACCTGACTCACTTAATATCGTTTAAACTAAGATATTCGCTGGAAAACATTTTTTTTTATGGACATGTTTATTCACTGTGGCAGCAAGTAGTATCACCGTACAGATGAGTGGGAGGCGACCGCCGATGCCGTGGACCGGGAGAGAGCGGTCACTTTCACTTTCTTTTCATTCCCTCTTCTCGTCTCTACTTTTTCTAATTGCTTTCCAATGTGAAATGTAACAAACACGTCTCTTCTGCTCTCAGTTGAGGCTGTTTCTCCGTGAGGCGATCCCCTCATTTGCATGCTCATTGCATAAAATTACCATATCCGCAAACAGAGCGCTGGAAGGGCCACCCCCCCAGAAGCGATGCATAGATCGGTCTGAGGTGAAATCTGAGAGGTATTTTCGCCTAAGGACACTACATGTAACTATTTTGGGACATCAGAAATCCATTAAATTAAAAAAAAGCATAATATGTGCCCTTTAAGAAAAACGAGTTTCTTAAATGATACGACGTAGGTTTAGTTCAGTAGGTCGGCTCACGAAACTGAACCTGCAGCAGCAATATTCCTGTTTTCCTCCTCTTTTCCCACACACTCTTTGCTGTTACCTTGCTGTTGGGCCCCAGGTTCCGCTGGATGAGATCGGTTTCTTCGTCGTCCACCAGTATGCCGTGGTAGTCGTGGTACGCCACCTCGCCCAGGGACAGCGCCTCAGGTGAGATGGGCAGCAGGCCGCATTTCATGGCTGACACCTACGAACAAGCCGAGTGACTCAATGTGTTACTGTTTGCATAGTGTTTGCATTGAAACTTTGTGTATTTGTGTGTTGGTTTTGTGTATGCTTATCTACTCTGTGTGTGTTTTCATATACTGTGCCTTACCGCAGCACCAGCAGGTGTGTGTATGTGTACAATGCACTTGATATCAGGCCGGGCAGCGTAGATGGCAGAGTGGAGGGTGAAGCCGGCCTGATTGACGCCCAGGTTGGTGCTGCCCCGGTCCACTATCTCCCCTTGAAGGTTTATCTTCACCTGGGGGGGCAAACAACAGGGTCAAGCTAGCGACACACTTTTAAAATCCTAATCATGAAAACACACTGCATCACACACACACGCTGATGGATTTGACAGATTTTCATGCAGGTATGATGACATCATTCACAAATACAGAAAAGTAGAGGAAGGAAAAAGAAATGCAGCTGCTATAGAGATTGACAGATTCTCACCAGACTGGAGGCAGTGACTTCACTGTACAGGAGCCCAAAAGGGACAATCAGAAAGCGCTCCTGATCTGAGCTCACTCTGACCTAGAGGACCAGAGACAGTCACATAAGATTATACGATTACATGGAAATCAGCTTGAATTAAGGTGGAATAATCATTTAATAAAGTTTGTTGGCTCCTCTGCTAATTTTACTTAGCCACCTCATTGCATCCATACTAAACTACTACTACTCCAAATATATTGCACCTTTCATCAACAATACCATATTTACTGCACTGTTACAGCACAAATTCAGGTAAGGCGCTAATTTCCCCAATCTTGTTTGTTTGTGATGGCGTCCGATGGCGTCCGTCTTACTGTGAGGTGGTTGTAGATGAGCTGGGACCAGCCAAACAAGTCAGTAAGTCGGTAGAAGGCGGCCAGCTTGCAGCGCAGCAGCTTCTCGCCCTTGTCATAAGAGATGGAGTCTGAGCCACGTAGATCATTCACTGGGGTCACCATGCCCAGACCTGAGAGGAGGAAAGACAGAGGCAGAGGGAGAGGGAGAGATAAAGCGCTGGTTTGAAGTAGAGAGGGTGTAGAAATAATATTGAAGAGAAGAATAGGGGAACACACAAAATGCGGCGCTCCAGTACAGAACAATTTAAAAAGCCTTTCCCATTTCAATAAGCAGATTCTGGTATTTCTGGCCTCAGGTCACATGGAAAGGATTAGAAGTAAAGATACTAAGATACTAAACTACTTAATTGATAGTTTATGTCAGTAGAAATATTGAAATCTTTGAGAAAATAGCAACAGCCTTCCTGATATTCTGGCCAACAGCAAAAACGTCACACTTGCACTGGATTGTTAGTACACAAATGAATCCTGGCATAATACTGAATGACACATAGCAGGGCTGAGGTCAAAAGGTCATGCTCGCTTTCTCTCTCTCTCTCTCCTTACTCATGTTGAGTGCTGCCATGCCTCCCTGTGGTGCAGCAGGGTACATGGAAGGGATGCTGGTGGTCATGAAGTCAGCGATCTGCTGCAGGGCCAACAGGCTCGTGGGAGTCTTCCCCTTCTTCAGCTGATCCTGGATCATCGTCTCCAGCTCTTCACAGAATGCCTGTCAGTCATGGACGCACACGCACACGCACACACACACACAACAGCAAAATAGAGATACAAACAGACAGAGATTTTAATTTGAGGTTTGAAAGGAGAAAACGTTTATATCTTGCCACTATTTTACAAATTTAAAATCACGTGACAAGCAATTAGTGTTGACCTAAGATGGTGAGAGTGAAAGGACATCTTGACCTCTTCCCCTCCTTTTCTGATACGTTAATGAGCTTAACACAGCGAAACCCCTGATATAACCACCATGTTGATACAACCCCCATGCTGATATAACCACCATGTTGATATAACCAACATTTTATGGAGACAGAGTCCTCCAACACATACTGCATCAGTGCCTTTCATAGATACAACAGACCTTTCAACAGTGCTGCTCTATACCCTGGGTATTCAGCTGGTGACACATAGACTATTAGCTATAAACTGCCTCCATCATGTGATGTTGGGAAGACTCAAGGAACCCATTCACATTTAGGAACACTGGCCCAGGGGGGAATGTGTAAGATTTATCAAGCACAATGTAGATGTAGGGTTTTGTGTTGTGAAACCACAGTGCGTGAACTGGCGCTGTGATTCTGTGCACATGAACATGCGAACTAACCGGGCTCTGAAGTATCATGGAGACCCTCTTCCTTTGCTCCATCATGTTGAAGTCCTGCCGTAGGTCAGGGGCCATGTTCCTCTCCCTCTGGTACTCCGGGCTGCTTTCATCCACCCGGTCAAAGTAGCGCTCCTTGTGGGGGGCCGTGGTGGGAGGGGGGGCCGTCACTACTCCGGCACCTGATTCGCCGTTCATCCTGAGCTTACCTCCTAGGATGGCGGAGGTGGAGACGACATGTTATATTCAGTGCAGTAACAGACAAAAACAGATATTTTCCAAAATAGCCCCAGAGTTCTCTCCACCCAGTCGCCTTCAAAATGCACCTGCACAGGTCTGAGCAGTGCTCTGCATCTTCATCTAGACTAACAGCTACATGTCATATAAAGCTTTTGGGGACTCTACTCTTTCTGAAGTCACTGCTCATAATGATCAAAAGTAAATGTGCTGCCTACTGTAGGCGTAAATAAAATATGATTTCACAGGCCCGCAGTTCAAGCTACCATAAAACCAAAAACTATAAAAGGATGGCAGCTAAACTGGCTAAAGGAAGGGCATCAATCTGGAATAAATAAGAGATAATAAGATGATTATAGGAGACACAATGAGGTCAGATAGACTGCTGACACTGTGAAACCACCTCCAGGTAAGACAGGAAATGAGCAGTGGCAGTCATTAGTCTTGAAAGCCAATCACTCAGACCACCCTCTCCTCTGCTTCCGGACTGGTCATGTGACCGTCCGTCCAGCCCAGAGGGCTTTTCATTGATTTCCTCAGTCTGTTTCCTGCAGCTGGGTGACGACAACAATGAGAGAGAGACAGAAGAGAATGAACAAACTGCAATAGATCCATGTCCATCCAAACGTTTGCTATTTGGGCGGATGTGAGGATAAAATGTGTGTGCATGCATGCGTGGGTAATGGAGGCTCTCTGGCAGAAGCTGTCGTAGACCATTAGTCCACATCGAGGCGAGTGCTCAGCCAAAATTGTCCACAACACTACCATGACAACTGCAGACCAAACCCAAAGCATCCGGTATCACACTGGGAACTCACAGGAACACAGCTCTCTCTCTGTTTCGGTCTTCTTTTATTGCTGAGCTTAACTTTCAGAGAACAGCAAAACTATTTTCACACAACATCTCAGGTCATTTGGTTAAACGGAGCGTTTATGAGGTTTGTCAACTTCACCAAGCACATTTCAAAACAGAAAAAGAAAAGCCTCTGCCCTGTATCAGCCGTGGGTCCTGTCCAACACTCCTTTAAGACATGATCCCCTCGTAACGCATTGTGAATCATTCTGTATAGGATTTTTCAGCTAGATGTCTGACATATAAATGTAAACACAACTCATGATTAAAATCACTTACGCCTTCCTCGTGTGAAGAACCTCATAATTGTGGCTAAAGAGGACGTGGTGGTACTCTCGCCTTTGGAACCACATGTGTCCCGGGTTTCCTGAGACTGAATCCCATCAGTTCCTTCTCTTTGGCGTCGTGTTCCTTTAACCATCCCTACTGTCTTAATAAGTTGCAATTTAAACAAGAATATGTGAGGAGAGCAAACCGCTTACTCTCGCTCAAAACATTCATAACTGAAGCCTTTGCTGTTCTATCTCACTGGGGTGACTCAGATGCTTACTGACAGGAACAATAGAAAGAATAAGGACATCAGTAATTACTTCTGGTGCCAAAAAACACTCATTAGGGAGAAAGAGAGAGAGTGAGTCCTGATCCCTGGCCTGTTATTAATACATGTGTCTCCACTTACTGCAAACGTCTCTCCCAAACAGAGCAACATCTTTCAGTCTGATGAAGCAGAAGGAATGTGATTGCTCTGAGTGCAGCAGCTACAGTAGAATACAAACCAAACCAGGCTAATATTGCCAAATCATCGTGTTTCCAAACCATCTGCGCTTGAAAATCACCCTGAACAAAGGCTTTATTTAACGTCTGAGAAATATACACGAAGTTGGCATGGGCAACAAATCCAGGGATAGTTCCTGGCAACCTGCATGATAACACGACGCCGCAGCCCTTCCAAGTCTGACTGGTCTGCTGCACAGAAACAAACTACTACAGCAGTGGACACTACATGGTCTTAATAGTTCTAGACTACCCGTCAGTTCTCACTGGGTCTGTCTGACTTACTGTTGCTGTGTTTGCTGTCTGTTGTTCTTGTTGTTGTTTAGTGCCAGTGGCAAGGCCAGTAATGAAACAGGTCTGCTGACAGTGGGCCAACTGAAAACAAGCGCGGAAGCCCTGAGGTCCATACAGATCTGCCTGTTGACCATTTCGCTGGAGTGGAGGCGACACTTTGAGAAGTGGCACTAGAGCTGCCATACGTACCTGTATACCTCTAATGTAGAGCTTTGTTCAAGTAAACCCCACTGGCCCACAGTCCATGAATCTGCCTAAAATTGTTGTTTTTCTCTTCATCTTACATGTAAAAACCCTCTGAACGAAAAAGTTGCATTAACTATTTGCATTATCCCCATTTCAGCTAAATGGTCAAATTCAGGCAATCTGACATGATTATGCTTCCCTATACATCAAAGATACATCATTTTAGCCCTAAAACCAGTGTTTAGGTTGATTTCAATGCTGCAGTTCCTTACCCACAATCCATCTATCTCCCTGCACAGACTATTATGTAATAGGATCCTCTCCAGGCTGCCATCTGACCGGACTTAGTCCAACAGCATTGCACACTATACTGTACCAAGCTCTGCTAACGTCTGCCAGAACAGAATGACAGCCTTAGTGCAATTATCCACTAGAATTAAATTAGTCATGAAAGTATTTGACTATTAGGCTTTAACTCTTAGTGATCCAAAAGTATCTGAAATATGTGGTTTGCTATGGTTCTCTTATTGTGTCATACAGTATTTGTTGTGTTGTTGTGCTGTCTCATATTTGTTGTGTTATGTGTATGGACGGAACCGACTGCTTTTGACATTTCACTACGTGTACCATGTATGTGACGAATAAATTGAATCTTGAAAAATGATCTGTGTAGTCGTTATATGGCAGAATATTGACAGATTGGTGACATAATCACCAAACGAACGACATTGAAAGCATCTGATTTCAATGCCTTTTCACTAATATAATTATATATAATTATTGGATTAGGCTGTTTCATCTGAGAGAGTTGTACATTTTATTGCATTTTCAGGTTAATGTATTGGGTAATAATAGGGTGTAATACTGCCGATCAGATTCTTGGTAAATAGCCGTTCTGTGCTGAAGCTACAGTAAGTGTAGCTTTATTTGATTTGGCAGGTTGTGGTACCTATGCTCAGACAACCTTGTACTGTAGCAGCTGAGCTTTGACATAGTCCCTCCCTTCTTCTCTCCTGTCACGGCTGGTTTTGTTTCAGGATAAGTGCACTCATCCAGAGGATGTGAGGCTGTGCACCATGATTGTTAAATCTAATGGGAGTTTTCCTGTCAACAAGAAGAAAGTGGTGGGTTGTCTTTGTTTTGGTTTATATATTTTTTCTATAAAGGTTAACTAGGGGAAGCAGATATTTGTTTTCCCCGTAAAAGATTTAGCAAGGTGTCACCTTGAATTTTTCCTCCATCTCTCAGAGAAAGCTTACAAAATCTACTTTTCCACTGCTCTCAACACACAAATTGAGGAATGGAGGAATGATAATGCCTGTTTAATTTAAATGTCACCCATTTCACAGACACTTAACTGAGTCTGGCCATCCTAATCCATGCCTTTCCTGTTTATGTTAACCATTCCTCAGATATTCATCAAAGATGTAGCAAGTGTGGGGGATGATCTGGAACTGGATGAGCTCAACAACAGCGGCAGCAGCCAGAAACAGAAGCAGCAGCTTCAGTGTGCTCTTGGAGATGCTCCGGCCACCAGCCACCAGGTTGTCATGCCCATCAAGTCCAATGCTAGCCCGACCTCTTCGCCCTCTACGCCGCCCGAGGACAACCTAAAAGCAGAAAAGAACGGAGACCCTACCAAGGAGGCCCTGGTGGATCCAGCACCAGTTGTGGCCAAAGCCTTCCAGACGCAGGTCTTACCCAATGGCAAGACTCAGACCTCTGTGAAAACCATGAGCAAGAGGAAGATCTCCCAGCAGAAGGAGAAGAAGGCCACTCAGATGTTGGCCATTGTCCTAGGTCAGTTGGTTCATTGTTTAGTTGATTGGATGTGTTTTTTGCCATGTACAATACATTGTTCCACAATCAGATATATATTTCAATTTCAAATTGTGTAATGTCACATTGAATTACATTAATAAAAGTAAGTCAAGTAAAATTGGTATTGTTAAACATGTATACAACCGAATGCCTTTTGCTTTTGTTCTCAGCTTAATAGAGGCAAAATAACATGCTGCTAGTTATCACAATGACTGACATGACATCATGAGGGACACGTGAAGTATCTCCAAACTCTCTTAGCAGATGAGACCAAATATTTGTTTCTATTCTTATTCTCACTATATAGGTAATAGTGTAGGCTACTGTACAATTTAGGCAGCTGTCTTTCTTTCGCCCATC
>CABFOS010031092.1:1287-14707 GCA_900660315.1 Diretmoides pauciradiatus
GTCTGTGATATTGTGTGTGTGTGTGTGTGTGTGTGTGTGTGTGTGTGTGTGTGTGTGTGTGTGTGTGTGTGTGTGTGTGTACCAGTCGAACAAAGAGTATTTTAACCACAGGGTGGCGCAGTAGCGTAGCCAAAATATCTCATAAATCTACATAAAATTTGCTGGACCAAACTTTTAGCATGCACGTGAGGAATAAGTACTCGATAAAGACCACATCACACCCGAAGTGAAGTGTGTGATGAGTGAATTTGAGTTATGAATGAAGCAAAACCATTCGTCCCCTCTCCAATGGGTGGGACACTCACACCTACATGCCTGGGGTTGTACGCCTGCGGTTTAGTACAGTAGCGAGGGGAAAGCATGTGGGCAGGACGTCCTCTAAATTTTGTATGAATCTGAATTCCTACAGTAAATTGTCTGTTCCATCCAGATGCATTTGAGTGGAAAGTTAGAAAATGACTGCTGCCTCTAGACTGAAATAGTGTTTTGGCAGCAAGGGAGAGGAGAAAGGGCACGTTCATTTCTCACAAAAAGGCTTTTTGAGTTCAGGACACATACTGTACTTCCAAGGGCATCAACTGACTGAAGCCTCAGATAAGGCAAAGACCCAGGATCTAAAATCCTTTGCCACCAAAACTTCCAAGAGGGGACATCGGTCCTGAATGCTCCTCTGATGGGTTGTTTGGTCTTTGCTCTGAGTCAAAGTATGCGATAGCCATAGCTAACTGATGGATTTCTAGGAATGGGAAGTGTACCTCTGAAACAAACTTGGTGGTGGCGTTACTCAGAGTCTTCAGCATGGGCGTTGCTTCAGCGTAGAACAGGGACATCCGATTGGCCATTTCATTGTTGACCTCATTCTCAGCTTCCAGCTGCAAAACCAACAGTTCAACTCCATCATCATTGAGAACATTGGTATCGTATCTTGATATCTGCAGAGTTATCATGTAATCTAGTTGGTGCATGTGAGAATGTAATGTAATTCAAAATATTTAAGAATGAAATATTGGTGGTGAATCTATCTACACACACTCTAAACTGATATGAGTTCATGTCCCCACTCCATCCGGGCAAGGCCTTACCTGCTGGTTGTTCAGCCTGTTCCTACTGATAGTCCTCCTATAGTAGCTGAAGTCATTCTGAATGGCTGGATTTGTCATCTGCAAGAGAGAGAGAAACAAGTGATTAGGTGAAACACTTGAACATGGCAGTTTAAGGAGCAATATTGACTTTTAAATGCAGTCAAGGTCAGCTTGTAAGGGCTGTAGTGATCAGTAGAACAAGGATGAAACCCAGAATACCAAACAGTCCTTCAGAGGCTTTTTTAAACTGCTCCCCCATCCCTCTCCTCCTCCTCCTCCTCACCTTTAGTTCGTCGAAGCTGAGTGTAAAATGCAGGATCTCAGCAAACTGTTTGGCCAGCGCCTGCTCTCTCTCCAGGTGCTGCATGGGAGCGTAGGGCGGGCTCGTCAGCGCCTCCAGCAGGCTGCGCAGGGCATTCTCTGCACGCACATAAACATGATGTTAGTTTCACCCCAGAAGAAATTCATAAGGGGCAATCTCCACTTGGATCATTCGTGCTTTTATGTTTAGACTGCTGTGACTCTATTCTGGCGTCTATTAGAAGCCTCTTTCTCTAGCTTGTAACAAAACAAAGCAAAAGCAGCTTGGATGTGAACTGGCACAAACAGGCAAAATCACATCCCTTCAGTGGTGTCATCTCGTCACTGGTTACCTGCCAGGCTTCGAATTGAGAGTAAGGTTGTGCCCACCAATTTTAAAGCCAGTCACAGGCCTCTGGACCCCCTATGAGCCAGAGTGCAGGATCTGGATCGACCTGGTGGACTAACTTAGACTAGCAGAATCAACATTATCGTTTAATTTGCTTCTCAAAACCAGTTTTTTAAATTCTTCTTCTTCTTCTCCTTCATGTGTCTAGAGAATGCAGTTCTGGGGAACAGTCATTTTACCTTTCATGACCACATTAATTAAAGTATGAATTTCATACTACAAGACAGACCAAATAAACAGATACAGTATCTGCCACTCTACAGAGGATATGTCAATGACCATACATATCCCCTGTGTCCTATGCTATTGAACCTAGTCTCTTCCATTGCCTCTAACACATTAGACCCCAAGCTCAGACCACAGAGGGTGCATATGTCGTAGTAATGCCTCAGCAGCAAAGTCTCTGGAGGCCCCATCCCTTCCTCCCCATTAAAAATGCATCAGGGCCTTCTATAAATACAGCGCTGATGTGTTTCATCTAAAGGGCCTGGGCAGAAACCCCACTCTCCCCTCTTCATCCTGCTGTTAACACAGAGCTGCAGCGACCAGAGTGCACATGGTCTCTATCTACATTCCTAAGGGCGACGCTGATTCTGATGGCCGACGCTTGGAGCTGTAATTCACATGGCGCTCCTTATCACATAAATGAGCTAGAGATGTGTCTTTCTATGAACTCTATTTCTATGGTGATCTTTAGTGCATGGGGAGAAAAGAGGAAGGGATGTTCTAGTTTCATTGATGCATAGACCTCTACTGTGATTTGATCCTTTTCTTTCCATGGGAAGGAGGGAGAGGGGGGATCTGTTAGAAGTATGTTCTTCCTCATAGATCACTGATGCATTAGCACAGATATGTAATCATTAATTATTCGTTAGCTCTCATTATGCTATGGTAAGCTGAGAAGATGAGGTAGGTCCTCATGAAATCAAGGTATTATTAGGAGGCTGTGCAGAGGCGGCAGTCATACTCTCATAGTCTTTTGCCCATACTTCTCTCTCTCTCTCTTTCTCCCTCCCTCTCTCTTGACTCCTCTTTCTCTCTCTCTGCTTGATGATCATGTACCACTGTTTCCGTAGCAACGGCTGCCTGGCTGCTAGGTCAGGATGCTGCAGGGTTGGCTGAGAGGAGGAGAGCTTGTTTGTTAAGAAATGCTGCCTGACTGAGACTGTATACAATTACCACAGTTGCCATAGATGGAAACAAGTAGGGGCTCTCAACATTACTAATGAGAAGAAGCCCACCTTCTGCCACCTATGAGTTTAAGTAAAACATGTAACACAATGGAAGTGTTGCCATTGGCGTATCGTTCTTTTTCTGCAGGATCATGAAAAACATTACTTGATTCAGGGTCACGAAACAGGTCAGGAAAGATGTTGCATAGTTGCAACGTCTAAAAGACAAAAACAATAGCTAACAAACTCATGTTATCATTCAGTAACAATCTGAGTCCAATTTGGAAAATGACAGTTACTGTGCACCTTTCTGCACTACAAAAACTCCCAAAACTCTCCAAAACAGCCGGAGAAAATATATGCCAACATCACAGCATGCAACTTTAGCCAGTTAGCAAATGTGGAGTGGATTTTAATACTTGCATTTGTTTCTCAAAAATAACAGCAGAATATGTGTCAGAGGACAAGACAAAGACGCTATATTTATTGTCAAAATACAGGAAAGGTTGTCAGCTACGGTAGACAGAAACCATAGACTGTATAGAGAGTCTCTGTCAGGAACAGGTGACGTCACGCACCGTCTGGTGGCCATATTGGACGGCCACGGCTCCTGGACAACGACTGGCAACTGCACACACATTCAAAATGTAGGTTACTGTGCCAGTAAACTGTCTTGTCTTCACTCCAAAATACCCACAGAGCAGCTTGAGATGAGTCAGCTCCGCTAACCTGAACAAACTGATCAAGTTGTAGCCACTAAATCAGATATATTAACAAGTCTGTGATAGCTCAATATTATGACAATCTCAACACAAAAGCTATCAGATATGTTAGTGATGAAATGATCCGTTCCTAGCCAAAAACACCACAGAAATGAACCATGTCTACTGGACACTGTTGAGACGTTTACAAATGCAGTCAGCTGCCCAAGAGCTGTGCACCTCCAACATGGCAGCCATTAAGGTGCTAATGTCACCTGAAAGCCCCCTGCACCCTGCACAGTCTCTACCACAGCCATGCTCACCCAGTCGGAGGGAGAACTCGTAGAAGCGTTTCAGCTTGGCCACCAGGGGGCAGACTGCGTTCCAGGCCTTCTCCTGCAGCGCCAGGTCACCTGGGTTCTGGATGGCCTGCAGGGAGGAAGACCCACAGACAGACAGATGTTACGTTCCAAAAAGCACGGCCAAACCTCCCCCTCTCCCTCGCACCCTCCCTTCCTTAAGGCGATACTTCACTTTGGTTGAACATTTTCACTTTTCAGCACACATCTATCAAGCCCCTGCATCAGGCTGCAGTCCATAGGCCACCAATACTGGCTGCTCCTACCACCACTGACAAGACACGGGGTAGCTAGACCCTGGTGATTTCATTGTGTTATAGTAGGGGTCCAGGGTTATGATGTATTCAAAGTAATATTAAAAGTGTCGAGTAGAGCTAGAAACACGCTCACCTCTGTTTGGTCCTGGGTGCTGAAGCTTCAAATGTAATCATATGAAAAAGTAGGGAATGTCCAAGCCAGCACTCCAGGTACAAAAAGTTTATTTGCAGCCCAAAACAAGGGACGTTTCGCAAATGCTTTGCTTCTTCAGCAGCATAAGCATAATTAAGCAAGCTTGCTGCTGAAGAAGCAAAACATTTGCGAAACTGTGTGTACTGGCTTGGATATTCTCTACTTTTGCAAAGTAATATTGCAATTGTCAGTATTAAGATCAGGGTGACGCAATCTGATCTGTTGGTGGCATTAGTGGTGTCACCGTACCTGGTATCCCTGAGCAAGGTGCCTGCTCTGGTGACGCCACACAAGCTGACCGACCCCGTGCCATGCAGGGGTGACCAGCTTTTCAGCATCACTACTAAGGTTAATGTGGGCTTGGAACAGTGCAAACGACATATTAAATGAACTGCATGCAGACATTTCTGTCTTGTATTTAGTGTTGTCTGCATGGTTAACTACATTTCAAAGGCTGTGAGTCACACACGAGTGTTATTTTCCACGCCATGCAGTGGTAGCCAGCCTCAGCGTATTGATGTTCAACACTTATCGACTGGTAAATGCATCCTGCTCACTTCTCGTATCTCCTGGCCAGCGCCATTATAGGACTGCAGCTCAGCTAGTATCCCATGAGCCTCCTCCAGCACGGCGCTGACCTGGTTCCACACTGCTGTCTCTGCCTCCGTGGGCTGGGCATCTGGGAGGGGGAGAGGAAGGGAAGGCAAAGAAAGAGAGAGAGAGGGGTGGGGTGGGATGTGGAAGTGTGATCGGAGGTGTGAGTAGGGATGGAAATATTGAGGGGAGGTAGTGGAAGAGAGGGGTGGAGATGATGTTGACAGCAGATAGACCAGAGGGAGTGAATGGAACACAAAGAGAGGGAGGGGGGGATAGAGGGTGAGAGAAAGACAGAGAGAGAGAGAGGGGGGGGTTAGTGAGCGAGGAAGAGAGAACGAGGGCTGAAAGGATGTCAAGTGATACCCTAAAAGGCCAGATAAAAACCTGAGATATGCAAAGGCATCGCCGCCGTGCACAATTACACTGAAGTTACTTGACTTAAGCAGTGCACATCTGAGGTCAAGATCTGGCCAGTAAACTGTAGATCAGATTGATAGATCAGTCAGTCGGCAGATTAAAGAGAGGCACGAGCCACGGATTCTGTCACACGGTTTGATTGTAACGAGTGTAGTCACCAGATAAGAGGCCGGCGTACGATCCCAGAAGGCGATAAGTCACTTTCACTTCAGGGACTCATTTAGATTATTGTTATGGCTGATGAGTTCACATTTAGTCGGGTTTCAAGACTAGAAAGGTGCACCACTCGGACGCCGCCTCTGACTCGTGAACTGCAATTGCCACAAACGTTCATTCTGCAGAGATTTATACAGCATTGGGTAGAAATAATTATCCAATCAGATAGAGGTAATGGGCCTATCCATCTTTTTTCTCGCTTTCTATCGCTTTCACTCTGGGGTTCTATGAATGGTTGGAGGGATTTTGGGGGTTTTCTTTGTCCTTGAGGTTGAATTGTGAGATAAACATGCAGCAGGGGAGGACTGGCCTCAGAGTGCACACACACTGGACACTACACGTTCTGCACACTCACTGATTTGCCTCTTGAGTCATCATCGTGTGTGTGTGTGTGTGTGTGTCTGTCTTTGAGCTGTCCGTCTCCATGGTGTGACTCAGGTAAGGAGTAGGAGTGAGTCTATGCTCTCTTCATGTAGTGGTGCTGCTGATTATTTTGCACCCTGGGACATTGCAAAGTAGCAGTCGTGGTTTTCTATCCTCCATACACACCAGCAACCATAATTCGTGCAAAAAAACTGTTATAGTGGTGATTTTTCACTGATGTGGCCCTCTGGAAATCTACACTAAGGTCATTCAGTCCATTGGCTAATAATGGAACTAGGATGTTCTTAGCATTAGGATGTTTTTAGGAGCTGTATGTTCTCGAGCTTTTATCTTCATATCCAACAGAAGTTTTGAGGTAGGAGTCTTAACTTTCAGCCATAAATAGCCCAGAATTTTATATTAAGAACTTTCAACTGTGTGACAAAGGTGACTATTGCCTCCGGGGTTGAGAAGGAGAGCTCACAGATGGTGTTTGGGAGGGCGGAGGGGAAGGAGGGGTGGGGGTGGTCTGACTCATTCCTGCTTTACATGAAGTGAATCAGAGGCACAATAAATGAAGGGGCAATTCAACCTATTTGTGCAGCCACCCTCTGTTGCCATCGGTGAGCTCTCCCACTCGCATCATATAACATACAATGAGTTAAAGAAGAGGAAACCAGCTGTTAGAGGGGAAAGGCGTTGAGGAAGGGCAAGAATGCACTGGCATACACTGAATACACATCTCAACAGGTCATTCAGTCTCACAGTCTTTAAACAAGTGAGTCATTCTGACAATGAGCAGAGACAATCCTATTTGTTTCCAGTATCATGTGTTGCATTTTCAGGAAACTTTCAGTATCTTGGAATAAGGCAGATCGCTGGTGAAATGATCTCACCCTACTGGCAGAATGTTTCACTTGTTTTGGGAAGATTTTAAGACTCTATTAGATTAAACGCCTTGTTGAGATGATTTTTTTGCAGTGTCGAGTTTGGTTCAAATTCACTGACTGAGTAAAAGAGGGGGATTAGAGGTAGCTATGTTTACCAAACTCTACATTTCACAACCTCTCTCTCACACACACACACACACACACACACACACACACACACACACACACACACACACACACACACACACTGATGGCAAAGAACCAATCAAGCACTTTGGGCACCCCTGGTCAAAATGTGTCAAAATGTGTCAAAATGAGAAGGTGGTCTGCATGGTTAGTTTAACATGACACCCTTCTGGAAAGTTGAATGCATGCTTACTAGCTATTTGTATTCATTGCAGATTCAAATTGAGGAACAATGGTGAACATGGCAAGTGAAAAAGTTTGGGCATTCAGTCAGTACTTAGTAACACTTCCCTTAGCAGATATAATGGCTTCCAAACATTTCCTGTAAGCTAAGTGTCTTTCTGTTCTTGCATTTGGAAATTTCCCCAGTTCTCAAACTAGCTCAGAAATATTCCTCGGTCTCCTTGCATGCACTGCACGTTTGAGATCTTCATGCCAAAACCTACAGCTTTCTTTCCTGTAAGTACTTCATGGTTGATTTTACGGGTTGCTGTCTGAAATATCCAAAACATCTCTTCACCGTCAATGTCCTGACTGACTCTGACAGCTTCTCGGCTTTGTTGATATCTAGATGAATGCGTTCTTCCTTCCACCTGCCCCAAAGCATAGTAGATCATCACTGTGCTTAAAAGTTGGCAAGGTGTTTTTTCTTTTCTTCAAATGCTGAAGCCTTTTTTTCTTCAAACGTCTTCTTTGGCCATCTATCTTCTTTTCATACTTTTAGACTCTGGCTTTTGTGGTGATAGGAAACGCTTCCTTCTGACAACTCTGCCATGCAGATCATTGCTGCATGGGGACACGTGAGCAGCTACTGTTGCAGTGATCTGTCAGTTCTGTTCTTTTAGCTGGAGGCGTTGAGTTTTTTTATAGCCTTCTTTTTTGTAAAAAGTTTTATTTTACTTCCAAGTCCTCAGATAACTGCTTAGAGGAGCCCATGATTGTCAAAACCAGACAGAACAATAATTAGTCTGACAGAAGGGATGAAGTTACATCAAAGAAATGGTTCAAATTGTCTTCGCCTGAATAATTGAAGCCTTTTCTTCAGCTTTTACAAAAGCAATAAAGAATCATCTGTAATGCCACCTACCATGTTCATTTGTTTATTTTGAATCTGTAATAGATGCAAATAACTAGTAATCATACATTAAAAATTGCAGAAACTAATTTTTAACTTTGTACCATGTTCACTAAATACACTTTGACTAGGACTGTCCAAATGTTTGCATACAACTATACAACACAGGCTACAAGGATGATGTTGGATATATACGTGAGGATGATGACACAGATGGTCTCTTCTCCCAGGTCACAGTCCAGTCGACTACAAGCTGCTGTCTGTCCAGATGATGATTCGCCATGGAGATCGCTACCCCCTCTACTACATCCCCAAGACCAAACGGCCTGCCATTGACTGCACCCTGTCCCCCGGCAGGTAAGCACACAGCCCAGTTTCTTGGCGATGGTCTTGTTTGTTTAGAGAGAAAGAGAGACTCTCCCTTGACCTGTTGGACTGGTTGATAGTTATGTGGTTATATTGATGTTAAGGAGATGGTTTGTGTTGTGCTAAGCTAGTCCCTCATTGCCTGTTTGTTATGCTAATAGCAGCTATGGCTAATGAGCCGCCAGCAAGCTTCATTACAGACATCGCCGATGGGGTTTCAGCAATATAAACTGACATTTTATTTTAAATGCGAGGTCACATCTTGCATGTGAGGCCATGTCTTGCTTTGCCTAACTGATAGACACAGCCACAAGCACAGGCTGTACTGGCAGACTGATACTTTGGTATTAGGCATTAGGTTATGATTTATTATGGGACATAAGAAAACAGATGAATATGAATATATATGATTATTTATGATGAATATATGCCACAGCATTACCCCCTGTGTGACTTGAAGAGTCACACCAATTAGACGGTCGCCTTCTTCTGAATCATATATAATCAAATATCATGAGATATCGAAATCATAACAGAGAAAAAATATATATTGTACATTGCTCAATTAAGGTATACATAAACATTCAAAAGGTCTAGTAAAAGGTAATGTCTTTTGAACCAGCATTGAATTTAAAGTAGGGCGGGTACAGGTATCAAAAATGTCAACACCACCCTGTTCAACAGTGAGGAGACACAGTTTGGTCTTTCATGTTTTCGCTCATTGCCTCTTTCCCTTCCTCTCTAGACTGTCAGCGGTGACGGGTGGGTTTGGTTTGCTACATCTGTTCTGCTGTGCTTTGGTGCATATGAATACACACTCACACATGCATGGTCTACCAAGGCAAAGTTGTTTTCGGTGTTATCTCGCTCGATTTGAGCAGCGCACTCCCTGAGCAGCTCTGGCAAGGCAGAACTGTCACCGTTCCAGTCACTCCCTACAGAAATATGGGGGGCAAATGAATGTCTTATCTTCTAACCTCCTGCAATTCATTATTTCCCATTCTCTTTTCTGTCTGTCTCTCTCTCTTTCCTTCTGTCTTTTTTTAACTGTTGCTGGTGCGTCTGTTTTCCCAGGCTCTTCTGCTCACTCTGGTCAAACAGGCTAGATGGCATGTCCTGATAGTAAGTTATTTATAGCCAGGGAAGTCATGCTTCCATACTTCAGCTTTAGAAGTGTGAACAAAAACCAGCACTCCCAAAACCAGCCTGTGTGTTCCTCTGTGTGTCTACACATACATGTCCACTTGTGTGCGCTCTACATATGGACAAACATGCATCAATGTCCAAACAGGGTTATTTTTTAAAATCTCTCCAGAAAAATTTAAATGGTTTCTATTGACGTGTGCGGCCACATCCTCTTGGAGCACGATTTTGATCATAAGGTCGATCAATTCTTCCTGACCAACCTTCCTGCTATCTATCTGGGCGCTGGCCATTGGCTAAATTCTACCCAATGCTTTACCTGTGGCCTGATGAGCCGTGCATATCTGGGCCCAGCAGGCACTGTGTAAGCTTTGGAGTTGGCATTGTGCACGGGCAGTTGCATTTCACATTGGCGTGATGTAGTTAACCTGCCATGTAGACAAGATTATTAGATTAGCAGGGTTTCCCGCAGAAAATTGGTTAACGGAGGGAGAGGCAGCAGCCTGGATTGAGGGTGGGGGGTTCGATCGAAACACTTCTTTTCCTGCATTCTGGTGTGTGTTTTTTTTAATGCACCAATTTATACTGGAAATGTCTTTATTTATGTAAAGGAAAACACAAAATTCAGGCACCAGATAGGCCTGGGCGATAAAACGATCTTGATAAAATATCGCGATAAAATTAATGTCAATAACAATGATAAGCTTTGGACATTTTTACTCTCTATGGATCTAACAGCCTATCACACAGCAGAAATAAATGTGACAACAGCCAATCAGTCTGCTGATTTTGGCTTGCACGTCAAAGTACACACCCATTTCCTCTGTGGATCCATGTTGTTGGCTCGGCAGTTCTCAGAGACAGAGGAGACGCTAAAGCGAGGAGCTAAAGCGTGGATGCTGGTCCGGCCTAATTGCTAGGCTAAGGAGACAACCACACAAACCACCGTTACCCAGCATTTTGCTCACCAAAGTCAGATCCATCACCAACAAAATGGATGAATTAAATCTACAGATCTCTGCAAACAAACTCAGAGGACTGTTGTATTCTGTTAATAACAGAGACGTGTCTACACTCACTCATCCCAGACGTAGCCGTTGAGCTAGCAGGCCACACAGCATTTCACTGGGATAGAAACAAAAGACTCCGGTAAAGGGGGTTCTGCATTTATGTACATACCAACTGGTGCACTAATACAACAATCATAGACAGACACTGTTCTTCCAATTTACCTGACAGTCAAATGCCTCTTTACCTTCCACGTGAGCTTCCCGTTGTTAGTCAGCTGTTTACATTCCACCAATGCTAACACTAGCATAGCTTTAGGCTACCTGCTCAGTGCTATAAATTCACAATAGACGTCTGCAAGGGCTTGCAAGGGAAATATGTATATCTCTCTTACACTCTCACGGTGTCATGTTGGAGAACCTGGGAGTTAAATAGGTCGGCATTAAACACACATCCTCAAAGAAAACGTCTCACTCCAACTGCTTGCGTGTTCCACTGTTTGTCGAGTGTTTGTCATAACCATAAAGAATAGTTTAAAACCACAATTAACTGACTGGTTTCTTCAACTTTCACTCAGGAGCAAAAATCAACCCTTAAACTTGAAAGAAATAATGATTTGACATTTATCGTGATAATTATTGATATCGACTGATATGAACATTTTTATCGTGATAACATTTTTGGCCATATCGTCCAGCCCCAGGTGACAATTCAAAATACAATGGAGTATAATGCAGTAAGGCTCTCAGGCATTCTGTATTGCTTTCAAATATTTATTCTCCCTGCTGAGTCAACACACATAATGAGCTCATAATTTATATTCATATATTGGGAGTAAAAAAAGCCCCAGTGCTGAAGAAAAAAGACACACCCCTGTTGGAGGCATTGGTGCATCTATGAGTAACGTTACAGCGGTTTACCAAAATAAAAGTCCTCTGCTTTTTTTGTTCTAAATATTGAGGGGGACGTATCCCCTGTGTCCCCACCGAAATCTACATTATATAGCTTGCCGCTATATTCTGGCTGTGTGATCCATTCAGGATTCCAGTCAGACACGATGATGTGCTTTTTTATCAAACACAGACAGAGAGGCAGAGCTGTCGGTGTCAGCTTGAGGAGCAGTGCTGCTCGTGCCCTCCTGTACGGTAACTTGTTCCACAATCCCCATTTGGTTTTGTATGGTTGGGTGTTTGGCCTTCATTTCCCGTCCGGCTTTTCTGCCTTTTCCCCGACATTGCGACTCGCTACTTCGGTTAATTACCGCAGCGCGACAGGTAGATCTAACCAATCAACCACTGTCATCTGCTGAGCTGCTGAGCTTCTTTTTTTTCATCCTCTTCCTCATATTCATCACGTCTCTGCCAACTGCATGTGGAGCCATCTGGCCCTCGGCAACCAAGACAGAGTTGAAAGGAGGATGAAAGTAGGCGAGGAGGGATGAACAGAACAAAAATGATGGAGGTAGAGAGAACCTGATGGGATTGATATTATTGGGCTACCATATGATGCATTAGTTCAGCGTGTGTGTGTTTGTGTGTGCGTGTGCGTGCTCGTTCTGCCGGAGCTGGAGCATTAAAGCCTATTGCTTATTCCAGTATACCCTGGGACTAATCTGTGTCTGTTTTTATTTATATCAGGGTGTAATTACGGGGATCTCAACTAGCATTTGCCCTGGGCGGGATCCTTAAGAAGAGCTCAGCTGTGTGCGTTGGCACCAGCTCGGCGACCCAGCGTCTCTGTCTGCGGTTGACTGAGCTCTCTTTGTCTGGGAACGTTTCCGCTCTTTCTTCTCTCCCTATTCCACCAATACGTGTTTTTTGTGTGTGTTTTTTTCAAGGTAATGTTTTCTGTCATCGCTCATTCTGCACCAACCTCCTCATTTACTTTCTTTTTGTTTAGCGCTCTCCCCTTTGACCACACTGTCCTCCCACTCATTTGTCCTCATCTATTGCTCACTCCATCCCTCCCCACTAATCTCTCTCCCCGTCCTATCCAGTGATAATAATCCCTTCTTAATGTAATTGGGCTCTCTAATCTCTGGTTAGAAACAGTCAGCCTAATAGGCAGCCTGGCTGGCTCTTATGCTAGCTAGTTTTTATGCAGTTCATTGACAGGACGCCGTTTCACTCTCCCTGTGTAACCAATTAGATATGAATCATCCATATCTACCCACGAGCTGGCCTGTCGATGCATCCTCATCCTCTTGGTGGCGCGAAGCCTGTTAATGTTGAAGTGTGGTAATTCAGAGAGCCGAGTGGCTGCTGACAATGGCTGCTGATGCAACACAACAAAGACTGGCTTTAGTCTTGTGCTTTCAAAGGACAGCCGCCATGAAAAGGAGCAGGAAGCCAGCAACCCTTTTTCAAATCCTCCTTTCTTTCTAAGCCTTTTGTTCCTTTTGAGAAAAGGAGGGAAATTATTATTTAGGTGTATGATTGTCGGTGGTTGTAGGTTCAAGGTTGTTTACTGCGTTCGGCCAATCGTAACTGTGAGTGTGATTCAAGCGAAGCAATGGTTTGGTTTTGTTTGGTGGGTCCATAAACCAATTTCTGATACTATGGAAACCTTGAGTGTGAGCCCCCTGGCTCCTTTAATCGGAGACAGCTGAACCGCGGCTCCCACAGATCTGTTACATTAAACTGTAATCTTCAATCGCGTGTGTGTGTGTGTGTGTGTGTGTGTGTGT
>CABFOS010031135.1:0-16695 GCA_900660315.1 Diretmoides pauciradiatus
GTCGGGTCGCACAAGTCACATACTGGTAAAAGTTTCCCATGGATTTACCAGGTTTACAGTTGTTAAAATCCCCCATCACAAAGTTTGGTGCGTCCGGCGAGATAGCTTGTAGCCGCTGCACCGCGCTAGCTATAGCTCGAGTAGCATTGTCAGCGTTAGCCTTGGGGTGAATATAGACCAAAGTGACAAATAACTGTGGGAATTCCCTTGCTAAATAAAAGGGTCTTAGCGATACAGACAGGAGTTCAATGTCGGGGTGCAAAGTCTCTCACGAACGACCACAGTATTACACCAGCTTTTGTTGACATATAAAGCCAAACCTCCACCGAGTGACTTACCCGTCACTGCGGAGTCTCTGTCCAGGCGAAAGGGCCAAAGCCGTCAATCTCAAGGTCGGACTGTAAATCATGATCCTTCAGCCAAGTCTCTGTCACAGCGAGAAGACAAGCGTTTCTATACTCTTCCGAGTATTTCACGTTAGCCTGAAGCTCGTCCACTTTGTTATAGAGTGATTGGACATTGGCCAGCATAATCGTGGGCAGGGGGATCCGATGAAAACCCTGTCTTTTGATCCGCTGGTGAATCCCACCGCGTCTCCCCCTCTTCCTCACGCCTGTCGGCTTCGAGGTCCAGCTTCGGTTCCCCGCACAGTAGTCCTGCTGGATGATCTCCTCGGGAAGGACAGCCGAGGAGTCCACAGTACCTTCCCTGGAGATACGGAGGAGTAGGAGAAACTCACGGCCATACTGAAGGGGCTCACGATTATCACAAAGTCCGTGCATGAAGTGGAATAACAGGATCCAAAGGATGACAAGTCCAGCAAAATTAAGGTGAGCCATGGTTGCGACGTCCACACGTGGATCAAGTTTTAAAAATGTTAGTAGTGACAGTAAAACAAGACAAGAGACAGGTTAAAACCCACGGTACACTCCACAACTGCTGCTGCGTGTCGCCATTACCAGCGCACAGTGTGTGCAGTCCGTAAACGTTACTGACATGGCAGATTTGGCCATGACTAAAATCACAATGCTCTGGTAATTATTACATTACCCTGGCTGCCCCTATGAAATTAACCCCGTCCAAATAGGGCTTAAGCCCACCTCACCAGTCAAGATTCTCCTCTTTTACCTCCTGTAAAAGGCCCAGTGAAACTACCCTCAGGTAAAACTGACATCCCTGATATTGTGTCATGTTCTGTGTGATACGGACTCACCTCTGATCCACGTTAGCCCTGCAGGCATGTGGTATTGTTATTGTCTGAGCACGTCAAAGTCAATTGCTGAAGCTACATATGATGCATGGTGTATTTTTGGTGGGACTACAGTGTGTAGAGGGGGCAGGCACTGCCATTGGAGACTGATTACAGAGCTCTCTTATCCCGGGCGAATTGGTCATTAATATGACAGATTACATTAACATTACCTGTGTCTTTACGCATTTAACGAACACTAAAACATGTCACCTTTATAATAACGGAGAAAGAGGGGACGCTCCTGAAACATTTATCCCACTTTTTAAGTGAAGGCTGCTCAGAACATACATCCTCCAAAGTGTTCAAATGTTGACAAACGCATATAGCATGCAGCTAATCTTGATCAATGCCCACCGCTGACAACACTATTCACACTGTAGAGGATAATGAAATGTAGCAACGCAACATTTCACGGAAGTCATCAGAGTGATTTGTGCGTTATGTGTTATGAGAGATTTCATGTCATTTTCCAGTTGGAACAATTGCGCAGGGAGTGTTTGCTCTCTAAACACGTGTTCAAGGAACACTGCCACACGCTCATGAAAATGTCTGCACTGGTCCAGTGTGCTATTCTTAGGGTTCCCCTTAGAGCCAGTATCTAATTGGAGCCTTTGTCGTTGTCATGTTGGTGAAGCTATTCTCCACACAGACTTTTTTATGAGGCCTGTGAACGGCTGAGATTCCCTGTCTGGGTGTCTGTGGCTGTTCTCCGGCATGTCCCGGGACTCCTGCTCATCAGTGAGGACTTCATTAGTCAGGGATGGGAGGTGGCAGCGGAGAGAGAACAGCTGTTTAGCTAACCACTAGCGTTGTTAGCCAACCTTCTCCTTATGCCTAACTGCCTAAACCCGTCCCCTAGCTGCTAATAGAATGCTCATTAGGAGAAGGGAGGGGGACTTGATGGGAAACAGCGCCACTGTGCTACAGCCCTACTAGCTACTGGTACTCCTCTTCTCCCTCTGGTCTTTATTAGAGAGCTGAACAGAACTGTGCCTCTGTGGATCAACTACTGTACCTATCCAGCCCATCTTGACCTCTGACCCTGAACCCCTGGGGAAGACAGAGGGTATATGGTATCTGAGTTGTCCTTGGAGACGTTGCCAGCCCTAGAACATTACAACCTTATAGGATTCTCTCTCTCTCTCTCTCTCTCTCTCTCTCTCTCTCTCTCTCTCACTCATCTCGTCATGTCCAGACAAGACACTTGCAGAGATACTAAAAAGGTACAAGATTAAAAAGTCCCAGAGTAGAGCGAGAGTTACCTTCTGCTTTGAGCCCTGAAGATGGGGATGTTGGGGTGGTGTGTTGTTTTTTATTCTATCTTTTTATTTAGATTTCCCCCAAGCGGCGGGGTGATAAATTATTCAAGCACAGTAGATTGTGCCGCTTTAATTTGACAGAAACTCAAGCACAAGTCTATTTCTCTGTGTCAAAACGGATGAAGCTGGCGGGGAGGGTGGAAAGCTGGCGACATCGGAGATGGCACTGTGAATATCTGATGGTGTTCATGGGAACAGCAACAGATCAGAGCCAAAACGCTGCACCCCGTCACATACTCAGCTGGAAAAGTGTGGGCTATGTTTGATTAAAATTCAAAACAGGAAAATATTTCAGCATGAAAATACTTCACGTCATTAACATGGGCCAGCTGCTGACATCCCTCATGTAGAATTGCATGCAGATAAAGTGCACAACGCCATGGGGGAGACCTAAGCTATGTAAATGACAGCAACTGTAGACTATTCTGTCATGGGGATAGGTATTCTGTATAGTAATAGAACATAATATTGTAACAGTGAATAATATTCTCCCCTGCAAATTAATAGAAGACGAGTGTTACCTTGCTACAAAGTCAAAGAGGAGTAACTTAGTGAAATAATGAAAAATGACGTCAATGTCTATCATTCGACTAGTGTTGATTCAGAAGTAGACTGTGTATCATGAATGAATGAATGAAAAGACAAATGATCTTTTCCTTGTCTGTGTCTGGAAGATGACTCAAATGATGCATTGCACAATGTTGGCATTTCACTCACCAACGTCATTGTGAATGTGGGGTACAAAATATTGTCTATCGGCGCCTAATGTGTCAAGTGTTGTGACATTAGTTGTTGTTGAATATGTGTTAGCTTGACATTGAGAAATTAGTGTGTCAGAGTCCCTAACTGATACACGCAAACAGAGAAGTGCATACGCGTACGTACACACACACCCACACTCAAACACATACGATGTACACACAGTAACTCATTTTTATAGATTCACATCAATACTGCACAAGCATTTACATACACAAACACAAATAGACATTGTGAACGCACAACACATACGCACACAGCTCTGGCTGAGGCACGTCTAGCCCTGTGGGATAGATTTTTGTTAGAGGAAGGCCTGAGTAAATATTCCCCAATGCTCAGCTCACCTCAGCTCCGCTTCACACACATCGCATGTAAACTTACACTTACACACACACACCGCACGCACGCACACGCACACACAGGGTCCATGTGTACATATAAGTCCTCAAACACTCCAGGGGATTCCATGTGGCTACAGCTGTGTGCCTACTGGCGGTGGCTGCAAGAGAGAGAAAGAGGGACAGAGAGAGAGAGATAGGGAAAGGGACATATTGCAGAAGACGTGTTATGGAAAAGAGAACGAAAACATAGAAAAGGAAAATGCACTCTCTCGCATAGCCACGATCTTTTTATTCTTTCTTCATTTTCTGTCCTCCACTGCCTCCAGCCTGGTTTGAATGTATAGGTTTGATAATCTGAGCTGTGATCGCTGAGGCGGAAAGGGAGCTATTGAATGTCTTTTCCTCCCCTTCCTCAGTGAGGCAGCCACAGTGTTTCACAAGCAGGATGAAAGTTCACCCGAATGCACACCTGCACACACACGTGTACAGGCACAAGTACACACAACGAAAACAAAATGAATTATGGCACCACGTGCACAGAGTAGAAGCACACACACACACACACACACACACACACTGAATGAGGCACTAGTCATCACCAGAGTTCAACTTACACCTCTGCTTGTGTGCGTGGCCTCAGCGTGTCGCTCTGCGTTTTACTCTCTGCTCCACCACTCCACTGTAAGCAGCCAACACAATTTTTGGTATCGAGGTGGTGAAGAAACTGTCCAACACCAGCACCCATTTGGCCTTTTCAGAGCTTGACAGAAAAGACTGGAGGTAAAATGCAATGCATTCTCTTCTGCCAAAATTGGAGTGCTGCTGTGAAAAGGGAATGTATAGTCCTTGTTATTTGGCAGGCTGGACTGAAATGAGGTTGACACCATGCCAGACATTGAGATGTTTTCTGTCACCCCATTTTTTGTTTCATCTGGAACTCAATATGATACATTAATGTTCCAAATGGAGGCAGAGCAATAGATATTAATTACTTGTCCATTATGGTTTGTGACACTATCAATCTGTTATCAGCTGGCTACGCCAATGACTGGAATTAACTGTCACTTCTCAATATCAGCCAAGTCATCTCTGGTTTTAGATTGCCTGAGAGGCCTTCATTATGATATTCAGTTGTTAAATGGTACCCAGATGAGACTGACCAACAACCGGGACGTTGACAAACCATTACAGTTAATGTACAAGACTGATGTCATTGCTTGTTTACTTTGCAAAGTTGGTAAATATCAAAGTAAATGTCAAATGAAGTCCTGACATGGAACAAAAATAATGGGTTGGGGGCATCATGAAAGAATGGGAGTGCAGCCATATCGTGCTCTCCTAAGGTTCATGTATATTTGATAGGCCCGGCCAGATGTGTAGCAGTGTATTGGCTAGCAATCTCTCTCACTGAACTCACAGAAATTAGATTTCATCTCAGGCCCCAAATCTAATACACAGGCTTATATTTACTCACAGTTGCACAGCATCATAAGCCAATATGACCCTATAGAGGGGCTGCAGAGCTGTGCAAAATACAGTTAAATGAAAATGCTTTGAGCAAACTGTTCCGAAAGCATCAAAGCTTCTTAGCCACGACGCAGCTCAGAATGTCGTTGTTTTTCACTGTATGAGCTTAAGCTATGTAATGGCTCAGTCATGAAAAATAAACCACTCAAAAACCTATTGAAAAACAAAATAACATACCCTTTTAGGTTTTCTCTTTGTCACGGGTTCAATAGAAATTAAATTGCTGTTGAAAAGGCCTGGAGAACTGTCCACAAAAGGAGTCAAGGATCAAGAGCTCAAAGGCTCAGGCTCATCTATGGAAAAAAAAGTCACCTACAATTTCCAATGATTTTGGACACATTATAAAGTGTATAGTATAAAGTGTGATTATTATGATTGTTATATCCTAAAATATTCATCACTTTTTTATACATTCAATTGTTCTAGAAACAAATTGGTGTTCGGGGAATTGATAAAAGATCAGTTTCACATCTTAGAGCCGTTATACTGAGCCCGGAACACCAAGAGTAGAATGAAACCATGTTCCCGCAGCACCTTTTAGAGATGAAATGGTTGCATGAGTCACCAAATGCAGTTAGATGCCTGCGTCTTCTTCACAGTGGATACAAAGTCAGAGTTAGCATGCAGAGTGCCTTTTTCCCATTCAGGGAGCCTTGTCCTGTCTTGAACACTCTCCAGGGACAATGGCACCCAGTGAAGAATTTTAAGTCTTTTTGCTTGTTCCATTCTTTTCTCCCCTCTCCTCTCTATCCTCTCCCCTTTCTTTTCTGCCTCCCCTCTCAGTCTGACACAATGAGAATAGATGCATGCAACTCAGTTCGACCATATGTCTGCTTGTTTGTTTCCCTAAGATGTATTTTCTACGTTGTGGCACAGATAAATGTGTAGTCATTAGAGGGAGCAAAAGGATGTTGGATTGATGAGGAATTTGTTCAACACATTTTTAATATTTATTACTAAAGTCAACATCTCAGAAAGTCGGTGCGTTTCCTAATCAAAATAAAAACATTAAAATGAATTGCTTCGGCTTGCTTTGCGGAAGATCAATGTTCAGTCGAATGCTGAGTTCACATAGGCTGCACAAATAGCTCTTAATTGTTAGGATTTCCAGTTGACTTGATTTGTTCAAGTAGATTTTAGGGAGCCTCCGTTGCCAATGGATCTTTTCCAAAACATTTTTACAGCAGGACATGTCATAACCCAATTGTCTCAACATGCACTTACAGTAAGTGGCTATGGTGGCTAAAGAATCTCTGCCACAGTAATTGACTCAATGGGAGTGTACAGTACATGAGGCAGAGAAGGCAGACATAGTGCACTCTGGGGATGGGCTGTTGTGACAGTGCTGCTATCTCTCAGCTGCTCTCAGCGCACACAGCCTACACACATGTAGACACACACACACACACACAAGCACAGACAGACAGAGATGCACACATGTAAGCACACACAGAAGCGCGCATACCCATACACACACACACACACACACACAGGTACACATGCATACACAAACACACACGTACACAGTCCCACAAGCTTTGCAGTCAGCAGGTAATTCCAGAGTGGGGAGATGGGATCACGTTCAGAGCCCAGTCCCATACCATGCCTGAGCTTCAGTCTCAATCTTTAATGTGTGCAAGGCGAAGGCAAGGGCAAGGCAACATGGAGCGTCGCGTATCCATCCTATTTTTGTCCACAGTTTGCACTGCGTGCCGTCTTGAATTAGACAGAGCTTCTGTGGCTTCTGGCTGCGGGGCTACTGGCACAATGGGCAGGGTTGGGAACAGTGGTGTCGGACATTGTGGGAGAGAAACGCACAATATGACATAGGCACAGCTAGTAGAATATGTTTACACTGTTGGAGATTGTACCCAGCCTGGCATGTTCACGCCTGGTACAATAGTTAATCAACTCAGACACTGCTGCTGGTGTGACCACTGACCCTAAAAGGCACTGTTAATAGAGTCTTGCTAATAGAGAAAGAGCGGTATAATTTGGAACAGGGCATAAGAATTACTGTGCATGCATTATTTTCCTTTTCTAACGTCGTCTCTCTCTGGTTCTGGTTCATTAATGGTGGTTTAGATTAAAAGAGTTGTTGATGTTCTTGGTCAGGGGAAAAGATTTCCGGTACTATGTGCTCTGTGTGTGGTACCTAATGAGCTTCGTGAATTTTACATGTGTGTGCGTGCGTGCGTGCGTGCCTGCAGGTCTAAGCCAAATTGGCTGTCTTTGGTAAACATGACAGGAGTGCAACATTTCCCATTGCTGTAGTGTGTCCGCTGGGAAGAGACACATTGGCTATGGTATACGAGCGAGATTGCCTGGAGAAAAGACATGATATTTGGACAGTGCACATGTATAGCTAAGCTGATGTGGCCATATTCTGTGTGTGCATGAACACCATATACATTGTTTGCCTTTGTATGTAAGCTGCAATCAGATGTAATAGGGGATATATCCTTTTGTTGAACCCGATTCAAAGGCTGGTATAAGCTAGTGAGCCGCTGTAATGGAAGACTGTGAAAAGGGCCAGGGTAAGCAGTAAGCTTCCACCCACCTCCTGCTTTTAGCTGCGATGTGCGTATCTCAGTTTCACCTCCTGTAGCCCCCATAGCTCACAACTAATTTGTTTCTGCAAGATTTAGACACTAAGACTGAGGTCTCTCTCTCTGTTTCTCTCTCCCTCTCCGTCTGCCTCTCTCTCACTGTGTCTCTTTCATTCTTTCTTCACCCTGAACCTCTTTGATTCCCTCCGGGGGGGTGCATACCCAGGCGATAATATGTCTGTCACAAATGCAACTGCTCCCTCTACATGGCTTTCCTTGGCCCAAAAAATGAGTTTCAGCCATCCCATCTGGCTGTCACAGGCAAGATGCCGCCAAGAATAGAAGCTTCCCATCCCTCCACATTTCATGGCTGAATTGTCATATTTGTGTGTGACTGTTATATTTTTGACCCTTCCACACTAGACACTTTTCACATCCGATTCAGACTCATGGAGTTTCTCTTCCTTCAAGCCAATGCACTCTTTGTCTCTGGGTGTTACTGCTGGCTGAATATGTAAAAAAAAAGAGCTCTAAGCGTTGGGGCTGCGATGGACTGCAGATGGGCTGTAAAAGGAAATCAGAAAACATCTTTAACAACTTGTCTCATCTAATGAGATTAGCAGAGACGCTTACAGTACACTGTCATGACATGGAGATACACACAGATAACCCTGTAATAACTCATTATTCTTCCCATTTCTACATTGACGCTTACTTAAGACTCGCTGACAGTGTGTGTTTTTGTGCGTACACAGCTATCAGCCCAATCTAGGTGCTGCAGTAGTGTGAACGCTGTGAATACAGCCTTGCATGCCATGGCATAGAGAGCTAGCGATAGAAGGACAAGGAGTCTTCTCTGCTTTTAACAGGCTGCAGCATTAGTCATGCATGCATGAGGGCAAATGGAAGAAAATGCACCGTGCACGTTCTGTTGTGTGATTTATTATGTGCTACTCGTCTGTGAATGACAACGTACACTGATCTGAATGTGTCCTGATGTAATAAACTCCACCCATCCAGCACCCCAGACAGGTTAAAACAAATGCTCAGGATTATTCTGGAAGCACTGTTTGACCCAGGTCTGGTGTGCTGCTTGTGGTTAGCAGCCAGATTGATGAGTTCAAGGAGGAGCGGTGGCCCTGTTGTGGTGTGCGTGCCGAGACAGGAAGGCCAGTGTGCGTGTGATGATGAGGCCTGGAGTATGTGGTATTGACCATTGGATGTCACATTGTGAATTAGTAGGAGATCACACTTGGTCACATCGATGTGATGCACATCGATCCTGGAACCTGGGTACAGCCTGTCGGTGGGGTCATTTTAGCCTTCATCTCTCCCCCTCTTTACTCCTTCCATCTCATCTCCTCTGATGCACCACCTCATCACTCCTCTTTCCCCTGCCACTCCCCCTTCCTGTCACTCTCCTCCACTCTCATACCCTCTACCCTACTCCTTTTCTCTCTTCTGTCTCTCGTCTCTCCTTTTCCTTCTCTCCACCCTCATGGATCAAACTTTTTATCTGGCCTAAGCCGCAGCCTGCAGGCAGTCAGGCAGTCTCTATGGAGGCTGGAGCAGAGGACCAACAGCTTCAAACAACAATATATAGGGATAACATGAGGCATGTCTCACACTGATAGATGAAAACACTGGCCTCGGAGACGCTGCCTCTATATGGGCATGATGAAACATGAGCAGCACTTTCTTTCTGTTTCAAAGACCACTGCACTTGACTTAAACAATGTTACATGTGGTGTTAGGCAGTGGAAGTCGTTTTGTAGCAAGGGAGCAACAGTGTATTTTGTGTTTTCTGATCCGTATACAAGAAAACGGTCCGTTTCTGGGAGGAAAATGCATTTTCTGCAGCAGCTATCCTGTTCCGAAGCTATTATGAAATCAATCCAAACACAATAGGTGAACCTAGTTTGGAAGAAAAATGTGAAGCCCAGGTAGTGAGGACGTTGCTAGCCATTAAAGAACAAGAAAGGAAAACCATGCATGCAATTAATCATAAGTAGTAAGACCTATTTGGGCCATCTTAGCATTGTTAATGTTCAAATGCACGAGTACTGCAAATGATGCTCGTGCATGTGTATGGACACAAATACATACACACACACACAAACAAACAAACACACATTCTCTGTCTGGCTGCATTTATCTGTCAGCTTATAGTGTGGCCCTGTAGCCTGAGGGAAGCCAGGAAGTGTTTACAATGGCACTACTACTGTCTTGGAACACCACCACTTGCCCTTTCCTGATAGCGTCAGCATCGATTTGATGTTGACGAGTCAATGTCGGGCGGAACTTTTAATGGAACAGAAAAACATTGTATGTATTGTTTGCGGGCTGCCAGACCCGCGGCCGATTTTCTATGGACTAATGCAAGATCAGACCAGAGACGCGTGTGTTTAAGTGGATGCAGCCCGTGATAGGCTGTAGCCATGGAGACAGTAGCTTTAACCCTCTGTAATGAGACTACAAGTGGCCACGGCTGTACAATTCGGCATGTTTTTTAAGTATTCCTCTGCTAACTGTGATTAAATGGTTCAGGTGGCATTCAGGCTTCAAATGGCTTTCCTTTGTAATAATAATACAGTGGCTGCCTAGAGATGAAAGTTTAGAAAAATAGGTGGCAAAAAACAGGACTGAAACAGAGGTTGAGAGCCAGGGTGGAATACAGTACAGCGAGAGAGCGAGAGACACATTTATTGAGTATGTCCAACTGAGTGCTAGCCTAGTTTCGCTGTAGAGGGAGAGAGATTCTGCAACATAGTGGGTGTGGGGATATCTCTGCAGGTCTGCAGAGATTTGCTTACAGTGAGGAGATGGTGGAGGTAAGATGGCTCAGAGGATTCAGGCGTCACTGAACACAGGCTTATGTCTAATAATCAGCAGGGAGGGACTCAGCATGGTCCCCACAGAAAGAGAGAGGGATAGAGGGGGAGGAGAGAGGAGGAGAGAAAGAGAGCAACAGACGAAGAGGAGAGAGAGAAGACACAAAAATCGGAGGCAAAAGCAAGTAGAAGATGTAATAAAAGTTGTGGGAGAGAAAAAAAAAGGGGGAGAGAGAAGGAGAGATGTCCCTGTGGCCACGTTATTTCTCTTGCGTAGCATTGCTTTCATGTCTATGAGAAGAATTTTGATAAGATTTTGCTGCTTTACATATTTTCACCCCTATTAGCTCTCAGTCACATGTGGAATATTATTGGGAAAACAAGTCCTTGACCTATAAAATGCAACTCAGCCAATCTAAACTTCCAAGGTCATCTGATAGAGGTAGAATTAGCACTGGTGTCATCTTTATAGTGTTTTTTTGTTGGTTGACTTTGCTAAGGCTGCAGGCGTTTTGCAGGATGAGTTTTACAGTCGCATATATCTCAGGGCCACGCTGATGAAGCTGACTGTTGATGCTTCGGTGATTTTTGCCAGCTGCTCCAGATTACAAAGTGGAATCGTTTGACGTGTAGTGACATCATCACCAGTGGAACGTCCTAGACATTAACACAAACTTAACACGCACACATATACATACATACATTATACAGTATATATGCATAATACATGAGCAACAAGCCAAAGCACAGCCACATCATGTTACTGTCTCACCAGAGATACAGCTTTGTAAATAGGCTGCAGCATCTTCCTAATGTCAGCGTTCCATCTATATTTGTCCGTCAAAGCATGGTCAAAGCCCTGGAAATCTGATTACCAAACAAGGGGCTGAGGATGACTAAGACCTGTGCTACAATAACTCAGTCCTATCTGAGAAACTAAGTCCTGAGCCGTTTGTGGCATTCTTTCAGATTAATTGAAAGCTTCTGGACTGTGTTTGTTTGTTCAAACCTGCGTGTCTGTGTGTGTGCGGACTGTGGCTCTAACCTATGCGATGGTCACGATGCCCCAAGGTCAACCTTTTTTTCTATCAGCGGTGAATTATCTCCAAGCCGCTCCACCAATCCAGGGCCTGCACCCCACAACCATTTAACGTGTGTGTGGTGTGGGGGCAGCACGGTCGAGGTCGGCAAACCACAGCGCAGAGGTGGCTGCAGAGCGACGCAACGGCACTTTAGCAGGGGCCCAATGAGTGATTACCTCAGAGCTCCAGTCATAATTCAGCATGACCTCAATCTGCCAGCAAAGCTATGGTTTGATGGATCTGCTCACAGTTTGGGTGTCAGATTCTCGCATGTCAAACACAGGCAGATAAAGATGGGGCTATCTGTTGCCTTTACAAAGCAAAACATTCCAGATACAAAGATGAGACACACAGGACGGTATTTCTCTCAAACGGCCCCGTCCCCCCCCGTTTCCTTATAATTTCCTTTTACAGTTGTCCTTGGATGTTGAAATATGAGTCATTCACTATGTAGATGTCGCAGTAGATACTGAAGACAAAACAATGTCACAATTGGTTAGCCCCAATCGTAATGATGCACGTCATCTGTCGGTCTATTCATCATCATTAGGTCTTATCAGTCAAAGTCAGCACAAATACGTGCACGCACACACACGCGCACACACATGCACACCACGCCTCCCAGTGTGGATAATTAGTGGATTCCCTCAGTAGGTAATACAGCCTTTGCTGCTCTCTCCTCTCTCTCTGACCTTCCCAAGTGAGCTTTCTACCACAGGGGCTCATCACACACAGCTCTAATACATATTTATTGGTACAGTGACAGCTCATGTGCACTGGATTTATCTGTTTCTCTACAAACAATAGTAAACCCATTGTCATTCTTCCTCCCCGACATCAGCGAAAGCCTGGGATAAATCTAGTGTCATCCTAGCTCCAAGCTCCTCAGCAGCCAGAGCTCTGGGGTTCTGGGTGCAGACATGGGTAGACGGAGTACTGGGACCAAGTCTATTTTGATGCTCCCCGCTGTCCTCAATTACAGCAAAATGATGTGATATATGTCCCTCAAATCACCTTGGCGATCATAGGAACTGCTAGACTCAGCAACGGTTCTCCTACAGCAACTTCTGATCAGACATTTAGAAAGTGGCAGTGGCAAGGCAGGCGGCATTGGGATTCAATACAGATCCCCCACACCATGACTGGTTCTGTTTGCACAACGCAATCCAAGTTGAGATGCGAAGGCGAGCAATAGCACCGAACAGGGAGGGGAGGAGAGGAGGAGAATGGAGGATTAAGCCGCAGCCCCCTCTGCCTCAGAGCGGTCATCTTTCATCTTGCAGCCACCCCTCTAATGCTTTCAAGTGGGTGAAACCCTTGACATCTGCTTCCGCTCCCTGGGACACAGCTCAGCCTGCGTCCTGCAGAGACGTGCAACCACAGGACAGCACCGTAGGGCAGCGCCAGGGCAAGGCCACATGCGCTACACAGACACACAGGGAAATAGATGCGCTGAACACACAGGCGTACACACCCACAGACACGTTAAAACAAACACTTAGTCCACTAATACTCACACATGTACTGAAACTTTCACTACCCACGTAAAATCACACATATATGTATTAATGCTCAAATGCACAAATTGGGGCAGATACTAGTGAACACTCACCACAGACACATTTCACAGTTCACTCACCCAGACACATTTATTCTACTTTACTACATGCGAACAAATGAATGTAAATAGCTCTGTAAATAAACACTTCATCGTCGCCAGGGAGATGTAAGCCCCCCACCGCTTCTGATTAAGACCACCAAAGTGATATATCTGGCACTTAAATTGGCTGTTTACCTCATAAACACCAAGACATAAACACAGCCTCCCACAGACACGGAAATACCACAAACTGAGTCTAGGTGCTATATATTTCTCTGCTACTCTCTGGGACTGGGCTGCTGAATTGTCTGATAATATAATATAGCCATTAATGTGCCATTTCAGGAATGTTTTATTCAGAGTTTCTTACAATACCACGAGTATATACATTCTCAGATCAAATGCTTGACTCTATCAGTGCAAGTGTCATGTTCTACCGACTGAGCCACAAAGCAGCACAGTCAAGTGATTAGAGCCATTCTATAGGCTGTTGAAAAGCGCTGTAAAATGCCTCTTGTGAATTTGAAAACATCAGAACAGATGAGTGAGGTCATGACGTCGGAAGGCATAGCAGCGATGTGAAAGAGGCCTACCCAAGACAAAAGGATGTCAAGAGGCCCTCCTCTCTACTCTCTTGAAGGAGAAATAATTCAAAGGAACATAATGCAGTTATTTCAGATGGAATAATGTTCATTATTTTGGATCTGTGCCTTGCGGTGAAAAGTCATTTTGAATTTTCTACATTCCACACTGCAACCCACACATAATCTACTTAGTGAGAGCAACCCATGCGACTATAGATTATTTGTCTTTAGCCTCTGAATCGCACAGAAACTTTACCCCCCTCCCCGCTAAAGTCTTACATTGGACAGGTAGTCTGTTGGTACCGTATGTGTCTTACATTCAGTGTTGCTCTTTTCAGTTGTCCTTTTTGTAAAAGCCTGTCAGCAAACACTATTTCATATTGTTTAGAATAGATAGTGTCTATCTGCAGCCCAAATCCTGCTGCTAATGTAGAGAGTAGGAGTTTAACTTCATTTATAATCATCCACTCACAGACTACTAGCCATCCTAGTAGACTAGTATGTACTATTTAGTGATCTGTATGGTAAAAGTAAATGTGTGTGTGTGTGTGTGTGTCTGAAAGATGTCTTTATTAGGCAAGGCTTAAAGGAAAAGGGGTGTGGAGTGAAGTCAGATTAAAGTTGTGTGTAAAGTCTGTGTCGTTGGACCCTTCGTCTCCTCTATAGGGTAGGGGAGCTCTAGTACCAACTTGTAGAATAGAGCAGCAGAGAGCAGTGAGCCTTCGTTTCTGAGAGAGAGATTGACTAGTTGAGGTGGCGAGGTGCTGCCTGGTTACTCCTGTGTTCAGACTGGACACTCCCTGATAACACGATGCGCTGCAGGGGTGTCCAGGTCCAAGTGCCAATTGGTTGTAGCACTTGGACTGGATAATATTTCCCCTCTATCACCTCACCCAGCCTGAGTCTGTGGAACTGTCCTTGGTCCTGTGACAAATCCTATGCCTTTTCCCCTGGTTTTCCACAGAGTGTAAGCACACTCTCAGAATTACTGAAAAAAAGGAGCAAAATTTTGCCTCTGTCTAAAATTGCAGTGTTTGAGGTTAGGCCAGTTTAAGCTACCTTGACAAGTATGTTAACAGGGGAGGGCATAAGCACAGAACTCTTGCATTTTGTACTAAAGAAAGATAAGGTAAGAGACGGGGGTAGTGTTTTATCTTGGATATGGTATGGTCTGGTCTGGTTTGCCAGCTTTTGATGCTTCCTCCATTTGCAACCAGGCCTATAGAGCTACACTGGCAGCATCTGCTCCTGACACACACAGACTTCATTACTGAGAGAGCGTATAGAGATGGATGGAACAATAGAAGATGAGAGACAGAATGCTGATTCCCTCTTCTGTCTGGTAGCTGTCTGTGAACCCAGGCCATCTGCACATTCATTATCACAACCATGATTTCATCTTTGTATTGTGGGGCAGCAAGGACTTTCTCTGTCTAGCCTTTGTTATTCTTATCAACTGCATAACTTGATTATGGTGACAATGGAATTTTTGAACGCAATGAACAACTACCGTAGTATAACACGAAACTGAGTTATCCACCAGAATCACATCACATTAAGCATGATCCTGTCTCTCTATCTCCTGTGTCCCTGTGCAGGTCTGTTCCACAGAGCCATCATCCAGAGTGGTTCAGCCCTGTCCAGCTGGGCAGTGAACTACCAGCCAGTCAAGTATACCCGTCTCCTGGCTGAGAAGGTGGGCTGTAATGTCTTGGACACCCTAGACATGGTGGACTGCCTGAGAAAGAAGAGTTCCAGGGAGCTGGTGGAGCAGGACATCCAGCCCGCCAGGTACCATGTGGCCTTTGGACCCGTCATTGATGGTGACGTCATACCTGATGACCCCGAGATCCTGATGGAGCAGGGCGAGTTCCTCAACTATGACATCATGCTGGGTGTAAACCAGGGCGAGGGGCTGCGGTTCGTGGAGAACGTGGTGGACTCAGAGGATGGTGTCTCGGGCAACGACTTCGACTTCTCTGTGTCAGACTTTGTGGACAGTCTGTATGGGTACCCGGAGGGCAAGGATACACTGAGGGAGACCATCAAGTTCATGTACACAGACTGGGCAGACAGGGACAACCCGGAGACCAGGCGCAAGACCCTGGTGGCTCTGTTCACGGATCACCAGTGGGTGGAGCCCTCAGTGGTAACGGCTGATCTCCACGCCCGCTATGGCTCGCCTACCTACTTCTACGCCTTCTACCACCACTGCCAGAGCCTGATGAAGCCTGCCTGGTCAGACGCCGCCCATGGGGACGAGGTGCCCTATGTTTTTGGAATCCCCATGATCGGCCCCACTGACCTTTTCCCGTGTAACTTCTCCAAGAATGATGTGATGCTCAGTGCAGTGGTCATGACCTACTGGACCAACTTTGCCAAGACTGGGTGAGTGGTTATGTTTGATCAATAATCTCAGTTTAGAACAGGCTGGCTTTGGGTTGTATCATTGCTCTGTGTGTAGTAGCAACATAACACGCTTCACAAGCTGCTAAAACCAGTGAAACTACTGTGCTCTTTAAAACAAGCTGCAGGGAAACGGCACCCTACAGTGAATAGTGTAGGACAAAAAAGCATTTTTCAACAGAGACCTTTTTTTCCAGAGGTGTTTTTCACCTTCCTGGGTCTGAAAACCTAAGACATATTGAATCAGAGGAAGATTAAATGTTCCTGCAGAATGTGTGCTGTGCTATGCGTGCTTGGCTAACTGTTTGGGTTGAGTATGTGTGTGTGTGTGTGTGTGTGTGTGTGTGTGTGTGTGTGTGTGTGTGTGTGTGTGTGTGTTTGGCTGGGAAAACTATCTGTTCTATTATACTGAAGCCCAAAAGACAGAGACTTATCAGCGAGGCAT
>CABFOS010031166.1:0-13223 GCA_900660315.1 Diretmoides pauciradiatus
CACACACCTTCCTTTCAGTATTCAGTATTTCAATCTGAAGTTCACATGGATGGATTTACTGCTCACTGTTTTGCACCTCTGACTGTAGGCGTAGAATGTGTATATACAGGGTGTCATACAGATGACACACTTTTTCTTAACTTTATGATTTCTTGTAACCCCCTCCCCCCATTGTTTTAGAGACCTGGAAATGGTCAGATTGAATTTCTAATTGTTTTTCCAGACCTGCATAGAAACCCTGACTTAAAGGCAAAACCCTTTGTTGGATGTATCTGCTGACTTGCCACACATTCCATAGGCAACAAGCTTCATGATCCTGTAACGAGATGGATGTCTTATTGGCCACCAGCTGTAGGCTATAAATTGTGTACAGTGGACCCTTACTCCATGTCTTACAGAAGAAGGACATGTTTTCCCCTTCTCATAGCACACTTGATTGAATGAGACACACACTCCAAACACAACTAACTCAAATGCCTTTAAGACTTTAGATACCATCTCTGCTCTGGAATGCCCCTACTCACTGGCCTCCACTAACAGCTGGCTCCAACAGACAGAGCACACACCCACAAAGATGCAGATGTCGATACATGAAAACAGTAAAAAGGGGGACCCTTCTGAGACGAGCCCCTCAAATGTGGCTCTCAGCACGACAGAGATGGGCACAAGCCCTGGAGGACGAGGAAGGAGCAGAGGGTGCTATGATGTGTTGTGGAGGACAGCGATGGACACCGAAGGGCGAGAGAGGGGATAAATGAGAAGGCTGGCAGACTGTGGACGCTGTGCCTGTGGGAAGGAGAGAGACAAGCTCTCCTCTAAGAATAATGAGGTGACCTGGTCTGAAGAAATGACTGGTGTTGCTGCCATCAGATCTTGTCATGTCATGTCTCTGAGAGACAATACAGCAAGCCTGACATACACAGGACAGCCTACCTATGACCGGTTTCCAACCTGGATATGTTACCAGCTTATATCTGTTAAATGCCAAAATGTTATGGTGTTATGTTTGTTAAATTTCAATTTAATGTAAGCGCTTACAAAGATGACAGCTAACGGTATGAGAGTTCATGCTCTACTGACTGAGCTATCCGGGCTACACAAAAAGGAATATTTCAGATTCACATTCACGACAGTGTCCAGAAATCCCAGCCTGGGTCAGTGGAACTGATCTAAATGTATATTGCATTGGACAAGTGACCTATATTGGGGAATGAGGTCTGGGAGAAAGGCTCTGGTTGTCTATATAAGCCTGAGCAGACTGTAGGCTACAGCTTTTTATGGAGGAATGTAGGGAAAATATATTATTAAAGACAGTCATAAAAATGCTCAAATAAAAACTGCTTTCACATTTGCTGTAACCCGGGTTCCTACACAGTTCTGATTTTAAAATTCCAAATATCCAGACTTTAATTTCCTCACTCATTTATGGAAGTATAATAGTGCCAAATGTCTTCAAAGCAAAATGGCATGTTGAGTTACGTGACTTGAATAAAAACATAGCGCATTTACGATACTTGAATTTTTCTGTTGTTGAATTCCAAATATCATCTTCATTATTCGGCAGGTAATATTCAATCCATTACTTTACAACCTCACAAATTCAGGTCGAAAAATTGAAGTCAAAATTCAGGTAAAAAAAATTCAGGTCGAAAAATTTACATCGAAAAATTCAAGTCGAAATTTAGGTCATAAAATTCAAGTCAATATTCAAGTCGAAATTCAGGTTAAACATCCACCAGCTGGGTATCACAGGAAGAGAACTGGATTGCCGATACAACCGATGATAACATATGCCAGTGTTGCGTGGGTGTTGATTGGGTGGTTTTCTGCACAGTTGGGTTACTTTTGATCATCGTATTGGGTGGACAAAAAATGTGTTGGGGGCTGTGACAGTATGGAACCAATCTGTTTTGATTAAAACACCAGACATTTTCCATGAAAGAGCGACTTCACTCAGAGGAGAGTGGTGGGAGAGACGGAGCCCCTGCCGTCTCTCGCACGGTGACGGTCCCCGTCCACACTCATGAACGCTGCCCAGTGAAATGATGTCAGGAAACACATCTCAAAACATAGGGACGATAAGAACTACTGTCAACTACCATGATCACCGGCGCCGTTTACATACGGATCAAACTTCCAGTTGAGAGATGTGTCTAACGATATTTCCTCATCACTCTCTCTCACACTGTGGGAGACGGCAGCGGCTGCACGGCCATCTCCCCCACCACTCTCCTCCGAGTGGAGGAGGAAGGGAAGTCGCTCTTTCATGGAAAATATATGGTGTTTTAATCAAAACAGATTGGTTCCATACTGTCACAGTCCCCAACGCATTTTTTGTCCACCCAATACGATGATCAAAAGTAACCCAACTGTGCAGAAAACCACCAATCAACACCCACGCAACACTGGCATATGTTATCATCGGTTGTATCGGCAATCCATTGCTCTTCCTGTGATACCCAGCTGATGGATGTTTAACCTGAATTTCGACCCGAATTTGGACTTGAATTTTATGACCTGAATTTTTTGACCTGAATTTCAACTGAATTCCAACCTGAATTTCAACCTGAATTATTTCAACCTGAATTTGTGAGGTTGAAAAGTAATAGAGATGCCGAATAATGAAGATGGTATTGGAATTCAACAACAGAAAAATTCAAGTATTGTAAATGCGCTATGTTTTTATTCAAGTCACCTAATTCAACATGCCATTTTGCTTTGAAGACATTTGGCACTATTATACTTCCATACTCATTGCTTAACTTCTCTATTTCATAGTCACAACAACAAATATGTGACATAACAAGAGGTCTAAAACCACTATAGGACTTAATGTTTTTGCAAACTTTTTGTGCAATGACAAAGACATTGAAAGACATTGAAGACCTGGAAATAACTCTCCATACATTTCTAGATTTTCCAAAGCTGTGTAGGAATCCTGTGTAACAATTGATATTCAGCTAACTGGGTCAGTCCAGGTGGGATCCTTGAAGGTACAATCAAACTACCGTGATGACTAGTTTCCCCCCCACCGAGACATTTGGAACAGCATCAAAGTAGCCGGCCCACCTAAAGACAATCAGTAGGAGAGAGAGCAGCAGATAAAATGACTGGCTGTAACGGGACAACAGAGACAGAGAATTGGGCACAGTCCAGTCTGACAGCTAGTGTGTCTCTGAAGGGGACACCATCCACTTATTAGGCCCCAATCCTCCATGAGCCCATCCCATCCTTCACCCCTCCCTCTCCAAAAGCTTCACCACCCACATTTCATGTCTGTCTGGCTGGCTAACTCCCTCCCCACAAACACCATGTCTCTCCACTGGGTCATTCACCACCACTGCACAACCAATCAGCTGTGATGCGGTTACCATGACAACGTCCCACCTCTTCCTCTCCTCAGCAACGCAGGCTCATAAGCACAAATGGGGGGGGGCACACTCTTTCTGACACTGATGCAGAGAGACTGGTACACAGAAAAGCTCCCTTCCTCCTCCTGCTCATGTGATGGTTCTCTGGTCCTATACTGTGATGAGAGGGGAGGCAAGATCCACCATGCGGTCCACGCCCCCTCAGTCACATGATGCCATCACCATGACCACAGCCAGTGCCAGAGCATCCAAACTGCATCCACATTTCTGATTTATTCATAACAATGTATCAATTATTCAGACTCATGACCAGGTAGTGGCCCCAAAACTATCCTAGAGGAGTTAAATTAAGGCTGAGTCCCTAACGTCTGTACAGCACGCAAATGGAAAGCCTTCCCGCTAAATCTGTCAAATGAACAGAAAGAAGAAAGTAAGACAAAGGCAACCAAATTCCAATACGGCAGGAGCACTTTAAAGAAAACCTGCCTCCCCATCAAAACACTAAGAAGCTTAGTCCAGAGGAAATGTGACAGTGTTCAAAAATAGTGCTCAGCCTCCTCTGTGGGCCTGGGAAGGTTTATCTGCCCTGTTGAAAACGCAATCATGGACCCATCAACACGTCAGTGCTGTGCTATAACTGTCACACCGTTAGTGACACCATGTCACCTCCACTGTGAGAGCTGGCATCCTCCTGGGGGGACACATGCTGTGACCGGAGCATCCCAGGGTTGTTGGATTAACTAGGCGTTAATGATGCTCCTACTGAAACGCAAAAAGAGAAAAACTGCTCGGTCGCCAGGGGGATTCACATTTATGCCCAGTAGATGAGCTGATTAATAAGGGTCTACTGTATAGACAACAGTATCGGAACATGCAACAATCAAAGCAGGAACATTTACTTCTGGGGGGACGGGAAGGGTGAGTAGTAATGCAGTGTCAGAAACATAAAATTCCTCCACCACATCAGAAATATCATAAACATCATATAACATCAACAAAAATGAGGGTGGCAAGCCAACATAGATAGAAATCCACCAGATAGAGATCTACCCATAGAGAGTGAAAGCTATTTTCCCCAGGCATCCCAAGTCTCTGCAGCAGAGCAGCAGTGCAAGCAGCAGCAACAAACCAAACCCAAGCATGGCAAGCCAACACTAAGACAAGGCTGAACAGGGAAGACTGGGCCAACAGAAAAGCAAGGAAGCGCTTAAAAAGGAAATGTTCTGTTTGCAGCACTGTGTACACACCTTGGCATTAATATAGGGGTCAAAGGGCCCACAGCGTTTGAACTCTTTATGGTCTACAGAGCTCTAGGAGGGAGGAAGAGAAGATAAGCCAATGGTTTTTTTCAAGTCAGACAAGCAATGATTATGAATGGTCACATGAATCAAACTAAATGATCAAAAGAAAAAAACAAAAACAGATTTGAGTTAATGAACAAACAGATGTCATGAACAGGCTGGGAGAAATGACACAAAATGATCTCGGTACTTAGGTAATTCATAGGTACTGTTATATTATATCTGGAGAGGTCTACACTTAAAGTTCTGACTGAATTTATTTGAATTTAAAGCTCATTATGGGTCATTTCTACCCTCCCCAAACAGGACAGGTTGGAGATGGTGCTGACTGGCTGTGCAGTGAGCAGCCAAATAATATATCAAACATACAGTTAACAGTCAATGGTTAGAGAAACAAGCACTTCTCACATTAGCATTGCGTCAAGTCACTTCATAACAAGTATCAGTAAAGTTAGACTCATGATGCACTGAGGTTAATGCACTCTGATCATAATGTAGAGCAATAAAACAGACGTGCCATAGATGTTCTTGGTCTGAGTCACTACTAGACTACCTCAATTTGTCATTTTTCTGTTGACCCAAACATGACCTGCAATGTTCAGTGGAAATGAAGCTGATAAACATCTCTATGGTTACTGACTAAACCCTGAGAAGCATGAATAAGACACCACCAGTTGAGAGACGAGTAGCTATGCTGGGCTACGTCATCTTAACATTTGACCATAACAAAGAGGTCTACTGTAGACAGTGTCACATGGTCTGGCCAACTCGGACCAGATTAAAGAACTGAATGTTGCTGTGTCACCTTAGTGCTTTGGCTTATGATGTCATCTGTTGAGCATGTGAGTGACCCTGAAATAGGGAACCGAAACAAAGGAAGACACATACACAGAAAGAAACCGAAAGAGAAAATGCTATCAAACCTGTTCGTTGAGTTTGGGGTGTGAGGGTCCTTGGTGAATGAGCAGTCTGACGATCCGCTGGTCTCCCTTCCACGCGGCCAGATGGAGGGGGTAGCAGCCCTTGTTGTCGGCGATGTTGGTCAAGGCCTCGTTACGTAGCAGCGCTTCCACCACCTCACTGCAGACAGATACACACAAACAGGAAAAGGAACAGGGCAGTTCAGAAAATGCCAAGACAATAAACCACACTGATAAATACACGAGGCTTAGCAGTCAGCTAATCAATAGCTTTATCATCCCAGTGGGACAATTCACTGTGAGGCCAGACATCATTTAATGCCGAGCATAAACAAAGCAACTAATAGAGGCCACACAGCACAGGAACTTCTCCCCGTTTCCAGAGTCATAGATATCTGATCTACCTGTGTCCGTTCAGGGCGGCGTGGTGGAGAGGGGTGTATCCAGTGCTGTCCACACAATTCACATTGGGACCTCTCCAGATACTGTTGAAGGAGTAGAGAGGATAGTTAGGCGCAAACACTGTACAGACAATGCACAAACACACACGCAAACAATGCACACACACATTCCTCTGTAAATGGGTAATGTAAATGGGTGGGTGTGGCTGATTCCGTGTTGATTGCTATCTCGTGGTCTCTAAACGCAGCTGGCTTTCAACCCTGTAACACACACACATGCGCCATGGCTCACATCCAAGCCCATCCCTACCGACACACAGGTGGGGGGCGTTCCTTCAGGAGCTCGATCTCTACAGAAAAACAAGTGAGAGGACAGGAATGAGGAAGCATGGGCCAGCAGCATTAAGACTAGGAAACCAGGAGGAGAAAAGACACCAGAGAGCAGCAGCTAGACTGAGCTAACTACGTCTCCTTAGATGATAGTCCACGCAATCTCAGCCTGTTCATTCTAGACCAGGTCCTAAAGCAGGCGTAGGCATTTGTTCTGCAGAAGCTAAATAATTACTTTGGGTATCGATGCCACTCCCAGACAGTTATCAGCTGTCAACCCTGGGTACAGTATCCAGTATTGAAGGGAGAGGAGAATATACTAGTGTCAGGAAGACTGGCACTCTCATTGACTTCAGCTGAAGTCAGCTGTCAGCTCAGATGGTTTGTTTCTTTTAATTTGCAAAGAGGGATAGGGTGAGGGGGAGAGAGAACAACAAGGGAGGGGGTGGGAGTGGAGGACAGAGCGATGGAGGGAGTAATTAAAGAAGCTGAAGGATGTCTGCCTAAGCCGGAATACCAGGACGGGGATACAAGGCTCTAAGAAAGACTTGAACACATCCTAAATAAATCATGTGGCAAGGAAATCCCAGCTCTAGTGAACCAACCATTGGAGACCAGAACCATTTGCTGTACAGACAAAGAGAGGCTGAACGTGGGGCCGCACGCAAGATCACTTAGAATAGAACAGATAGAAAACCAATTAGAAAATGTACTTGCTTGACTACCCACTACCAAGAACTCTTTTGTTGTCATTTATCAAAAACTAATACACACCTAAAATCATTTAATTAAGTCCCTTTTCAAAGTTAAAGCGCTAGCAGTAGCGACAATAACACATAGAGGACCATATTAATACCCAAAAGACCAAAACGATTCACACTGGTTGTAAACCCCAAAGTTGCAAGCAAGTAACTACCTGATAAGGGACTTTCTACTTGCCACATCTATTCCTCACTGAAAGAACAGTTAAAAGCTTAGCCCGAAGATTTGAACAAAGATGCTGTAACACATTATAAATCAATCCTTGGTAATAATCAGCATGGCAAGTGTGGCTGAGCAGGGGGAATAGGATGCTCTCCTCTGTGTGACTTTGTTATGATGAGCGTACACATAGCTCGTTTTTGTCGCAGTAATGGCTGTTTTTGCCCCCTCTAAAATACATCTCCCATAATAGCTCTCAGAGCAGCCTGCAATTACACAGTCAGAGCCGTCTCATTAAATAAGTGTCTTAAAGTGCTCTAGCCTGCGGAACAATAGCTCTGACAGAGCACAGACACACAGAGATGCACCACTCTACTAGTCATAGCCTAAGACATTTCTTTCTTTCAGCAGGGCTTCTGGGGCTCATCTCACCAGGCCAGGCAGCCATGAAGACATGGGACTTCAGCAGCAGGGCATGGTGCAAGGAAATAGGAAGTAGGATAATGTGGTGGGAGGAAAGGCTGGGGAAAGATAGATTTCTGCTAGAGGGAGGAGATATGTGGGCTAGGATTAGGCCAGCTTAAGGCATCATACACATCCTATCCATCCCAACAGAACCAGTAGCCTCAGCAATACTAAGGAGTGCAGGAACACTGCCTTATGCATGACCACTGAACACATCACAAGCAAAAACTGAGACAGAATCTGACCTCTAGTTGCTGTCCTAGATAAAAGAGTTATATAACGGCTTACAGCAAACCCATAAACAAATCAACATAAACATGAACGGAGCAGCCGCTAGGGCTGGAGAATTCAACAAAACCAGGCACAGGGCTGTGACAATTATCAGAATACTGCAGCACAAGGAGGCATGCAGTTATAACTGATAACTGATTAATAACTGATTAATGACACAATGCTCCTTAATATCTCCTGGACTGCACTATTTTGCACACCTGCAATTTTGTAATTTATATTAGCGTTATTCATGTTACTATGTTAAACAGTTTAGGAGTTTGTCAGCAGCATTTCACTATGCTCTGTACCTGTACAAGCTATACATTTGAACTTGAAGCGACTTATTTTAAACATAATTTCTGCTTCATGCCCTTCCTGTGTCACACAAGTAGGCATCGTCCGGTTTTCCGGTGTTTTAAAGAAACAATAGTAATATTAGGCTATGTTGTGTTAATATGCAGACCCACCCAGACTCCCTATTATCATCAATAATAACTAACCTTAAAAAACAATTACAATTTGCAGTCGTTTCCCATATATACCTGGCTTGGAAAGAAAATCTACATATAGGGCTAAAGATTTGCTGTGTTGCCTATTGGGCCAGATTCACCACCATTATGACTATGGGTCGCCATAATACACATTGCCAGTGATTTAAAAAATGTTCCGATTTGCCACTCAGAAGCTGAAAACATCATGTCACATCAGCCATATGACAAACGATAACCCAACAGAGCCATGAGAAACTCACCCCACCCCCAACACCACATTACTCCTGAAAACCACACAATTATGTCCCTTTAGAGTCATTAGAGTCCTAATCAGGGGAATGGGCTCTAATTAGGCTTGTCAACATCAATATCATCTCCACGCAGAGAGACAGAGGGGATGTTTACTGCGGGTTCTCTTTTGTAGAAGTCGTCGTGCTTACATTTGCAATAACTGGAGTTGCCTGTGCTAGTAGTTTTAAGCGTAGTCTCAAGTCTCATGTCCTCCGAGCATTTGGAAAGTGTGGTACTCAAGGGCATGAGTCAGAGTGGTGCTCGACAATCCACTTCATCCTCTTACTACGGTTCACAACAGACCTAACGGAGGGATGGAGCTTAGGCCCACAGCAGGGCAATGGGCAAAATAGAGTAGAAATTTGGTTGGGGAGGGGGCACATTCATGGACTGAGGAATTTCTGTTTGAAAGGCTGAGCTAATCCTTAATTTCCCTGAGGGAATATCGGAGGGATGAAGCTGAAGTTTGAAAGAGATTCAGTGGGGTTGTAATTCTGTGTTGTACAAAGCCTGGCCAGTAAGAGAGGAGGAAGGATAATAACATTTCTTCTTTTATGCATTCTCTGCATTAGACTGTTGACGGCACGTTAAAGAATTTCTCAAATGTTGGCCTGAGCATAAACCCAGCCTGTTTTCTTCTGCAGCGCTCCAATTGTCACGGGTCTCAGTTATGATCTGTTAGATTAAAGCAAGTTTATATTGATAATTTGACCCAAATTCATAATTCAATTGGCTAAAAGGATAATCCAGATTGATATTAGGAACAGAATAATTTTATTGTACTTCTTGCATCTTATATTAACATCTAAATACTTTCAACTGCAGCGGGTATTGAAGGTAAAATTAAATGTTTTAATTCTGCCAATATGCCAACATTCTATTCTATTAATTTGTGGAAACTAAAGTCGTGATACACGCGATTAATTGTGCAGCCCTAGAGAAAAGGCAATACTAAATTCAGTAGTGGATTTACGCAAACAAGAACCCAGGTGAGTGTGAGCCCGGTGTCAAATAAACAGATTTGTCCTCCAGCCTATTAGCAGGGTGACCACACTGCCAGGGATTAGCCTAGCCCAAGGCACTCTGCCCAGCAGTGACTGGCGCATGTCGGCCACGGTCAGGGAAATTGGGCTTAATTATGCTTACTGCTGGCGGGTGCGGAGACCAGATGCCTTGCTGCCTAACAGCAGCTCAGCAGGCCTCGCAGTGCCCAACCTGTGCATCTTTCCACCATTAGAGACACCGACACTGAGGTACCTGGGTTCTCCTCCTCCTCCTCCTCGCCTACTGGGGATCATTACACTGAACCATACTAACTTAATGAGCTATGGAACAGACTGGAATCACTCCAGATGCCAAGTACGGACTCAGTAATATTACTGTATGGTAGTATACACTCAAACACAGCCAACCCATTTTCTACTATTTTGAATTAGTATTACAAGGTGCGTAGCACAGGAAAAACAAACTAGGCTACAAGTAGTATTTACTAGTAACTACTATTTAGAAATTGGTCTTGTTACAACTAGTCTATGACTAGTTGACTCTGAGTTGAAGCGACTTCATAAGAGATGTTTTTTGCCGTTGACCATTTAAGGTTAGGCCTGGATTTTAAGGAACTCTGAGCACACGTTGCATTAACTTGCAGCAATGTTACACACAGCAAAAAAAATGAGCCTGAGAAAGATTTTACTGAATTTCCCTTTGCATGTAGCCACAAAAAGCCAACCTTAGCATTTCTGAAACCCTTAAAAAGCAGAACAGTGGTCCAAGCTACAGATAATATGGAAAAGAAAGTCTGGAAATAAAGACAGAGATGGTTCATTTACCATTAAATTATAGTGCATTGCTAAGACTTGAGTCTTCTACGGTAGTACAGAGCATGTGGCAGAGCGTGATTGAGTCTTCAAGGCACATAAACAGACCATAGTGAGCATTTCACAAAGCAACTGTGCAGCAGGAGGTGAGAATAAAATGTGTGCCACATGCTGGCATACGTAACGGGATGATGGGATGGATACAGAATACAAGAGAACGGGTAAAATCAGATGGGGTGAGAAAAGAAGAAAAACAAATCCTATAGCCATCCATCCCCACAAGCTGGCGTTTCCCACATGGATTTTACAGCAGATGCCACTGCACAAGCCCACAAATCTCACCGTCCACACCACCATCCACAGAGCATTTTGTTTAAAATAGCAAGCTGCTGTTTAGTTTCAGCTAAAATCTTGCCGGATGGATGGGCAGTTATTTTCGGCCATGCTGACAACCCAGTTCTGGAAATAGCACAGAACCTCTGTCTGATCTAGTTTGGATAGTTGAGGGTGTTTGTCAAATGATGCCGTGGTATTGTTAACAACAATCAATCTGAAAACAGCGCTGAAAATCATCAGCAAATCTTTAGCTTAGCTACAGAAAGGGGGTTGTTAGCTTAAGTGTTGGTGACTCCAAAATGTGGCTTTTCTAAACTCCTCTATGTAGACCACATAACCACACCTGTACCATGATGTGCAGTATGTGTAGACGTGACGGGAGGTGAGCTTCACATCCTGGTCTGTTGCCAATAATCCATTCTAGAATAACTATAGGCAGGAAATGCACGAGAGTAAACATTAGCTGGCATTATTTCAGTTTGCTTACATCACGTTTCCTTCAGAGTTTGCAGAAATAGCAAAAGGGAAGTAGACATTTTAAAAAGACGTAGGCTAATTTCCTTTATTCTGGCTCCAAGTACAACATGCTGGAAGTCTGTGGGTTGAGTGGGGGCTGGCGTGGGCCCAGCAGGTGGGCTTGGAGAGTGCTGAGAGCAGCAGAGTGGGAGAGGGAGGAAGACGCCAGCCACCAGGCCAGACAGACCAAAATGTCTGGGTCAGGGGCTGCTGTGCAGACATACTGCACCGGCCTTGAGACTGGGCCCGGCCTCTCTGGGCTTAGCACCTTAGTACACCTCCTATAAATGGGTTCACAAACAGACACACAAGAGGCCCAATCTCACCAGCCTTACCTTTTCCATTTGTCCTGTGTTATTACAAGCTTTTCATTGAATGGGGTGAAACAGAGGTCACACAAACAAACATACCTAAGGCTCATTAGAGGTGTCTGTCTGCTCAGAGAAAGGCAGCATTCTCGTTTGGGTTAATGCAGTAACCAAAGAGGGATGGCAGCTATAAATAACAGTGGGTTCTCTCAAAAACCCACAGTCTTATCTGCAACTAATGTGTATAGGTTTCCTGACAAGATTAGCTTCTATTCCAGCCTTCTTCTGGATAGAAAAAAAAGTGGACAATTAGTCACTAAATGTCTTGTGAATGTTTTGTTTTTCTTCTGGAAACTACCAAGAAACCCCTGATCCACTTTGATGAAATCTATTTTTAGCAAAACACTCTGAGCTAAAGTAAAGATGGGGAGATGCTGTGTGGAGAAGAGGTTGTATGCTGTGGTGGTGGATACTATGTTTGTCGGTTTCTGCTTTTCCCCACACTCATATGTGGAATTCATCATGGGTTTAAAGGCACTGCAGGCACGATCCTCCAAGTCCTCTGCTTTCTACACAACCGTGGGTCGTAAACATAACATGGTTTGACGTTCAGAGCAGAGCGTCCCAAACTCAGATGCTCCAGGAATGCTAACACAGTGGTGTTAGATTTCCCAGCTACCACTGCTCCCTCCCTGGAACAGCTACGGTTTTTGAACTCAGCTCAGAGGTCAACCATTGACGAACGTGATACTGCCAGGCCTGCTGTTCAGCCAGCTTTCAGATCACCTAGGAATGGTCTGAGGCCCTTGCCAATGCTGTCCCAAGTGGTAGGAACTACCTTGTGAATACCAAGATCTACATGCACACTCAGTTGATAGTGAGGCAGTTAGTACATAAAAATAGTGTGAAGCTAAGAAACACAACTAAGAATGCCCCTGTCATCTGTAGAAACACCATCCCTTGAGCAGTGGTGGAAAGTAACTAAGTACATTTACTCAAGTACTGTACTAAAGTACAATTTAGAGGTAGTTGTACTTTACTTGAGTATTACCATTTCATGCTACTTTATACTTCTACTCCATTACATTTCAGAGGGAAATATTGTACTTTTTACTCCACTACATTTATTTTACAACTTTAGTTACTAGTTACTTTGGAGATTTAGATTATTAATACAAATTATAAATCAACTAATAAATTATGATATATTTTTATAGGTTAAGCTCCCAGCAGTATATAAAGTAATTAAAATTAGCTTCACCTTTACCAGCTGCAACATTAAAGTGATGAACACATTAATGCATCAGTAATTATAGTCCAATAACATGATATATATGATTCTGAAATGGGCCATTCTGCATTATGACTTTAACTTTTGCTACTTCAAGTATATTCTGATGCTAATACTTTGTGATAAGTGATGTGAAAGGTATTAGGAGTCTGGAGAGTGATCGGTGTGATAGATCTGATCAATGAGAAATA
>CABFOS010031268.1:4085-15392 GCA_900660315.1 Diretmoides pauciradiatus
GATCTAGACCCACCTATGATCCCCCAGAGCCCCTTGCTCCTGCTGATGATCTAGACCCACCTATGATCCCCCAGAGCCCCTTGCTCCTGCTGATGATCCAGGCCCACCTATGATCCCCCAGAACCCCTTGCTCCTGCTGATGATCTATCAATCAATCAATCAATCAAATTTTATTTGTATAGCCCTTAATCACCATTACAGTCTCAAAGGGCTTCACAATGCCCAAAGTTTGACACAACACCCCCCAACCTTAGACCCTCAGCAAAGGACAAGGAAAAACTCCCACAAAACAAAGTGGAAGAAACCTTGCTATCAAGGTACCTGCAAAGTGAGCATCCCTGCAGTTGTCATGGCATAGTAACTTCACAGGAAGTGGCGCCAAAAACTGTAGTTCTTTTTGTACCTGAGATGTAGGATAAGCCTAGAAAGACGCGCCTTTTTACTTGGTAAAACTCATCCAAATTGGCTATCGCTGAAGCAATTAAGTACTAAATACTCTTATTTATATTATTGAATGTTTGATATTTCACAAGCATCAGAATATTTTATTAATAATTCACAAATATTTCACCTAATTTGGGGGGGGAATTTTTTATAATAATAACAATTAATGTAGGCTACCTGGTTATGTTACAGTACAGAAAAAGAATAAATAGCTACATGATTCGATATAACTGACTATACAAAATAGTTACCAGAATATATAAAGGCAATGAGTCTGTGTTCCCTTATTTGACAGAGATCTATTTCTATTTCTGACCATTTAATGAACAAAAAATGTAGGCTATGCTTGAGTAAATTAAACTAATTAATTTTTTATGAAAAATTAATTAAATTTTTTGGGGGCGGCAAAAAAAATCTTCTATGCAGGAAAAACCCTCATATTAAAGTTATCAATGGGTGAAAAAAATGATTGTCAGTGGACAGACACCTCGAGTTTATGTATGACCCCTTTGGCGCCAAACCGTTATGAGCATGCGCACTTCAGCAGCTGCGTCGCTCGTCGGCCGTGACGTCAGCGCGTAGCCACAGCGTAGCAGCGTATGTGTGCCTGCCCTTCACATCACTGCCCAGCTCGACTCCCAAGCGCTGCACAGCCATGGCCCTCCTGAAGTCAAACAAGGTGATCTACTGTCTGGGGAATATCTCCCCGTCCCTGGGAGTTCTTTCCATCCGTAACAGGTAATATGTTTTGTCTAATGTTCATGTTTGAGTTGCTACGGTTTTGGCCCGTGCTGTTAGTTACTGTCTTTACTCGTAATTCGTTGTTATGTCGAGGTTAAGCTCAACCTTGCCAGTCAGAGAGCAAACATACGCGGAGCCTTCTGTGCTTTGGAAGTGTTTTCGCTGTACCAGGGGGTCAGCTAACATAGACAGGTCATTACAGGCCCGTGGTACTCTCTGTGGCCCTCCTGACAGGCTCTCAGCTGCCTCTAAGGCTTGTGCCATCTTGCTATGTCTTGGCACCGGTACAGGTCCAGCACCTTTTGTGTCGGGTATCTTATCTGAATCTTAATTGACGTTAATATAGTTTAGCGTGTATTTATGTGAAGCTCGCTGATGAAACTACACGTTAGTGTTTCACGGGCACCGTCTTCCTGTCAAAGCAACCACGGGTGGCGTGTCGGCTCAGTTACTATATCAATGTAAAAGTACATGTCTACGAATAAACATGACTTGGAAATGATGTACATTAACTGCGTACACGTGCAACCCTCTTTTAATAATTTTAATGGTCGTGGTGGTGTGAGTTTCCCATTCTCACGTAGGTTTACAATTTGATCCAAGCGACGTCCCGTAGTTAGTGAATTCGCGTGATCTCATTGGTTATCGCGTTCGCGCCTCTGACCGTTGATTGGCTAAACTCTAATGATGAAGTCAAGACAGTCATCGATGTCCTTTCACATTCCGGTTGGAGGGCAAACTAGCTTGGCTACTGCAGTATTCTGCTGGAAATATCTTAACGTGTAACTTTCTTCTGTTTCAATTCTGTGCGTGTTTTTTCGTCTCCTCGAGATGAGCTGAATCTATTCGGCATATAAAGCTTGCACGTCAAGTAACATCAGGTGGTGGCTCCTGTTAGCCGCTGCTATCAGACCTCCATGTATGGGAGCAGTGGGGGACGTTTCCTGCTCTTGTCCTTTAATCTCGCTTTCTGTTCAAGCACATTCGTTTGTTTTCAAAGAAGGCACGTCGAGGGAAGATACCAATAGATCAACACGCATTTATACCCATGAATATGCCGAATGTAAGAGACCATTACTAGCCTAGGTTTCAAATGTTTATTTAGGATCAGTGTGGTCTTTCAAACCAAAATGAATGAGCTGGTCCTAGTGTTGCCCTAAATCAGAAGTCGTGCTCTGAAGCATGATATGTAGGCCTCTGGTTTATTGAACCCTGGCATTGCAAACTTGGAAACTACAAACATGTTTGGATAAACCTGAAAGTTCAAAGGTTCTGTGTGCATGCAGACTACATGTTATAAAAGCATGTACTATTTGAGCAAATGTGTGCTTGTATATACTTATCTTAACCCAAATACCATAACTCTGACATTGGTTTCTGGCTATGAAGATATAATTGGACAGATATGCATTAATTGTAAATATATTGTATAAATGAGTTGTTTGTAATTATTTGAAGGGGAACCCCTACTATAATAGTAATGTATTTGGTTCTGCCTCAAGATGGTGGTGTTCATTCACTGTTCATTTTATTCATGTGGAAAGGGAATATGCAGGAAAAAAAGCAGCTGTTCAAAAATGAGTCCTGATATTATAACTGCATCCTACGTAGAAAACACCTAATATGCATAAAGTTAAGTTGTTTTTTTCAAGTCTGACATTAACCTGTGGGTGCATGTTTGTCCAGGTGACACTTTGAGACAAATCTCGGTAAAGTAATGAACATAATTAGGTTAAATACAGCCTCACTAGATGTGTAAAACGTTTTAAGCCAAGTGTGGAGTCATGTGGTCTGATAGTTAAAGTTATTTTATTTGTCATATGCAACAATTACAATGAAGCAGTCGCTGGCAATGAAATTCTTGGGTCTCAGGCTCCCTTCAACAATGCTCAAACAATATGTATTAAGAAAAAAACAAGTAGAATCAAAGTGTATAATAAAGTGAATAAGTTTCATACTGTAGCTTCATGATCTGACACCCAAACTGCATTGAAATTACAAGTGTAACTGTAGTTTTAGAGTAATTAAAGTCTTCCTTTAAGAAAGTACAAGATTGGACTCTGCGCCCTTATGTTTTTGTTTTTTTCTCCCAGTACAGACTACTTGATTTTCACATTCAGCAACATATCAAGATCATCCATCAGTGTAAATACACAAGATCTTATTATTTTATTAGTCTGCTTGATTGGAAGGTTCTGCCCTTTGCAAAGCCTTGAGTCCTAAGTATAGCTGCAAGCGTTAGTGTTTGAAAGAAGAAGAAACCTGAGATGATGTGTGAACAGCAATGCACTGTAGTCCACACTGATCCTTATTTATCAAGCCAATTTGGATTTAAACCAAAGTGCCTTCAGTGACGACATTATCTACAATGTTATAGGAAATAGCCAGTAGCAAATCAGCCAATAATATACAGATTTTACTTTCCGTTTTTTAACACGATTCAAGTGTCCATCTTATACCATAATCTGCTAACATTGTGATGCAGTACTTTAAAGTTGCAATTGGATTTCATGCTGATAACCATTCTCCTTATATTATAGGCTTAATCTATATTAATCAGTTTTAACTTTGATACATTTCTCATTTTTATAATTTTCTCAAAGTGTGTATTCCCGGAGTAGTTTGCATAGTACTGGAAAAATTACCTTGATTTTGACTGGTAGCATGTTATAAAAATAAAGAATTGTAAATAACCTGCCACCATGTGTCCTGTGAGCAAGACACTGAACTCCCTGCTCACACATTGTATGCTACTCTAGACCAGAGTTGGCTAAATGTCTAAATTGTTGGTAGTTCCATGCTGAAAGGACATCAGGTCTGGAGCAGCATGAATGCAAAACAAACAGACTGGCTAAATAGGCCGCCTTCTTTCAGTCTGTGGCATGTGGCTACTAATTATGTAGTCACAAGTCGGTTATGCAGCAGCACTTTTATGTTGAGAGTAGGTTAATACAACATACAAATTAAACTACTGTCTTGTTGCTGCTTGTCTCCTGAACTCTTACCGGTTGAAGTGAAATGTTAAGCTTTTGATAGTAAAAGTAACATCAGGAAAGTAACAGACTCATTAAGTAGCCAATGAAATTTCAAAACATTATACGGTTTGACAAAATGAAGTTATTTGTTCACTGTGAGTGCTGAACAGAACAGAAGGAGTTCTCACTCTTATATTTCTCACCCCACACTTCATTATTGGACTCGGGACTCTAAAGATTGTTTCATGAAATGTGAGCCTGCTGAACGTGCACCATTCACGTGCCTCTGCGTCAGTGCGGTAGCCTCAGCTCACATGAGGAGTTAAGCTGAAGTATTGGGTCCACAGTGTGTAAGAGGAGTGTGACCAGGGTCACGTAAGACCATGAATACATTTATCAGCGAGTGCATCTTATGACCGTGTAGGACTAACTGGAATTGGCATTTCATGTTGTTTTTTAAAGCTCATATCTTTTCATTAGGTTTCTGTCTGTTAGGGGGATGTGTTTGTTTTTCAATGCAGCACACTCCGATTAACCTTCACCTTTCCATGTCACCCACCTCTCACCTCAATATCTCTAGCCAGTCTCTGTAACAATGCTATTCACCTGCTTGGTGTCTTTGCAGCTCATGGTGGGGTGGAGTGCAGATGGGCCCCCCTGATCCCATCCTGGGGGTGTCTGAGGCATTTAAGAGGGACACCAGCCCCAAGAAGATGAACCTGGGAGTGGGGGCCTACAGGGACGACCAGGGCAAGCCCTTTGTGCTCAGCTGTGTCCGCAAGGTACATCTTTCTCTACGACCTCCAGTGAAACCACTAGTACTTTTGTATTTTCACTGTGTTTTATGCAGGTTCTAAGGGTGTTTCTTATGGAAGTCTTTATTTGATTTTTATATATGTAACCCACAGAAGACAATCCACAAATATGTACCACGTTCCACAAATTTGCAATATCGCCACCTACTGGCTAGCAATGGTACATGCCCATTTGGTGCATTTGGATCTTGTTTTTACAGATTTGCTAAGGGACAAATTAAACACAAATCCACATAAATAACGAGGCTACAAATGTTTTGTAATCCACAAATGTGAAAACATGCAAAATGTAGACCTGAAAATGTTCTGGAACTACAAATATAAATCTATGAACTTGTACATTTCAATCCATCTATGAAATGCTTTGCATTGTGTGTTTCAAATTTGTTCTGCATTAGTTATACCTTTACAAGACAAGTGAAAAGTGTTTGGATACTGAAATATTTGTTTACATATTTGTGGATTGTCTCCTGTGGGTTAAAAACTTAAATAGTTGCTGGTTTGTATATTTCTTATTGGTGCAGTCGTGCTCTGTCATACTGAGCTAAGCTTCTATAGCCTTGAGGAGCATCAGCATTTCTGAGCATTGTAGGGGTGGATTAAGGGGTAAAAATACATGTTAGTAATTAGCAGGATTCCTGCCTCATCACCATGAGAAGATGTGTGTTTGCAATTTGTTTGTTTTGAACAAAAATGCCAAATAAAACAGACTTGTATAGGCAAGGGCATTGACTATCTACCTTCTCTCTCTCTACATGTTTACGTCTTCATAGGCAGAGGCTCTGATCGCAGCTAAGCAGCTGGATAAGGAGTACCTTGCTATTGGCGGTCTGGGGGAATTTACCAAGGCTTGTGCCCAGCTTGCTCTCGGTGCGGATAGTGAGGTCTTGAAGAGCGGCAGGGTAAGCGGCTACTCAGACTAAAGGAATGCTATATCACAGTTGCAATAGTTTTAAAGCTAAATCAGTACAGTAATTCTCCTCTCCCAACAGAACATCACTGTCCAGACCATCTCAGGAACTGGATCTCTGCGCATAGGAGCTAACTTCCTGGTATGGATTGTTTTTATTTGTTAATTTGCTCAATTTGCTGAAATACATATTGCGTTTGCTGGCTGGCTAATCAGATCTTTCCCTTGCCACAGTCTCGTTTCCATGGTGGTCCACGTGATGTTTACCTGCCCAAGCCTTCCTGGGGTAACCACACACCCATCTTCAGAGACGCTGGCATGGAGCTCAAGGCCTACAGATACTACGACCCCTCCAACTGTGGCTTTGACTTCAAAGGGGCCCTTGAAGACATCTCTGTAAGTCGAGAATGGGGTGGATAGTTCAGGGTCTGAAGAGGGATGTGAGAAGACAAAAAAAACAATTCTTCAGCAGTGTTTTCCACATTGAGATTCAAGATAACTTTATTGTCTGTCACAAAGCAACAGAAATTCTCCTTCAACAGGTCTAAAGTGCATGTTCTAAAAACACATACACACAATAAAAACACAACTGACAAAACAATGTTAACAGGTCAAAGTGCAGTGCCTATTTTTAAAAAGTTCAGTTTATAAAAAAATAGCCCAAAGTGCCGTAGTTAACTTTTTTAACTACGGCACTTTGGACTATTTTTTAGCCAGTGAGGAGAAGCCGCCAGCTACGGCCGCTTAGGTGCATGATCCCCAGGGAAAGTGTTTTGTTGATTATTTTCTTGTGTTCACCTACAAAACTATATGGTTTACTTTCCAGTGTAAAGTTGAGGTGTTGAGCACTGAGACCTGGTTTTGAGTAGAAGCAGTGCTCTTTACAACTATGATCATTCAAAATGTATAAATGCATGTAGTCAATCTTTTTAGTTACTGACTGGTATAGTCTCGCGATACCGACAGATGATCAGAGATCTCGCTGTCTACCAATCGTCTGGGGACTTATAAATGCAAGATAGTTGCTAGAACGGCTGCTAACAAACCCCACCCACCAACCTACGCCCCTTAACATTTTACTGGAAATGATGCTCTCCTCCATAGTGAAACAAACTGGAGATACAGCGATCACTTTGTAACACGGAGAGAGCTTTTAAAAACATAGAAAATGGATGTCCCAAGCAAAAAGATTAAATGAAAGATATAAATTGACACCTTGTGTAACTAAACAAAAAGCTGTCAATTTGACTGACAACACAGCTTAACTGTGATTGCAAAATACCACTGCCTCTTGCGGTTAATTTGTCATCAGCAGTGCAACAAGTTGACTCAAACTGCTGAGTAGGCTCAAGTCAGTGGGGGTGGCACTGCACAGTGTTGGGCAAGTTTTAGTTTACACATCTGACACCTGACACAGCTAAAAAGTGTCAGGTTGCTGCCTACCATATGCTGTTACAATGCATGTGAGCAGTGTGGAGTATACTGTATATTTTGAAGATTTCCTTTGGTTTTCACAGTACGAGGCTCTGTCAGATGAAAGAATCCTTTCTCCTTCATGGCCACAGCACTAAAACTGTGCGTAGAGCTAGGTCCATTTGATGTGCGACTACAGAGCTCCTAATATCAGTACGGCCATCAGGTTCAGAAGTATATCCTGCATTAAAAATAACACTGTTAAGAGGTGAAAGTCAGTGTGTTTGATTAAAGAAAGCTTGAGGTGAAATTCTGTGCTTGCCGTGTGATACATGGATTGATTTTACGTCACAGAAAATCCCAGAGAAGAGTGTGATCGTTCTGCATGCTTGTGCCCACAACCCTACTGGAGTGGACCCCAGGCCTGAGCAGTGGAAGGAGATTGCTGACCTTGTTAAGGTGAGTATGCACCAACTGTAAAGGTCTTCTGAAACCTTTGCAGCTGCACTTTTGATAAATTGCTAGCACACTCTTCCCTTGACCCCAAATCCACAAATGTATACTTAAATAATAACCATTGTACGGCACGTAACCAGCTGTTCTCACATGAATTGTTGTAAACCTGTCACCCCTCTCTCCATACCTTCCCTTTGTTTCTCCCCTATAAGAAAAGGGACCTGCTGGTGTTCTTTGACATGGCCTACCAGGGCTTCGCCAGCGGAGACATCGATAAAGATGCCTGGGCCGTGCGTTACTTCATTGAACGCGGCCACAACATCGTTTTGTCCCAGTCCTTTGCCAAGAACATGGGTCTCTATGGTCAGTCACAATACACTACATGCATAATTGGTTGTTGATAAAGGTGACATATTGATAACAAAACTCAAATGGATGAGTTTCCCTTAGTTCACCAGAAATGACTGCAACTGGATATTCATGTTCACAGGCGAGCGTGTGGGAGGTTTCACTGTGGTGTGTAACGATGCAGAGGAGGCTAAAAGGGTTGAGTCTCAACTTAAGATTCTCATCAGGCCCATTTACTCCAACCCACCAATGAATGGTGCCAGAATCGCAGCAACCATTCTCAACACACCAGAGCTCTACTCATTGTGGTATGTGCTTACACATGCATACACCCAGACACAACACATGCCCATACTTGCCCAAACATATGTGTTTTATTTTTCCGGTTTGTTTTTACCTCCGCCCAAGGGCGAAGTCCAGGACGAGAGGTAATGTTTTCGGTCACGTCCATTTGTCCGTTCGTTCGTCCGTCTGTCCGTCCTTGTACAACATTACGCAAAACTACCAGACTGATTTTCATGGAACTCTGTGGAAGGCTGTAGTATCGGTCACCGACGAACCCGTATCACAGTGCGCTGCGTAGGGCGCCATGTAAACAGGAAATGGGCTCTAATTGCTTAACACATCATCCGATTATCATGATACCCGGTGGAGGGGTGTAGCACGGGCCAAGGAAGAGACAATTACATTTTGGAGATGATCCGAAACACAGGGCGCCACGTAGGGCGCCAGGTACACAGGAAGTGAGGTTTAATTGCTTAATGCATCACCCTTTGACCTTCTCCTTATAATATGCATGCTCCCTAAGGGTCAATGGGCGCAATTTAACATGGCCACCATCCAACGTCAGCGCAACTGCGTGAACAGGAAGTGAGGTCTAATAGCTTAACACAACATCCGATTTTCATGATACCCGTTGGATAGGTATAACTTGGCCCAATGAACAGCTATTACATTTTGGAGTGGACCTGAATCACAGGGCGCCACATAAACAGGTGACATGCATCCTGGGCGGAGGTCTGCGCTCTCTGAGCGCAACTTTCTAGTTTATACTGCAATACTGGGCTACACCTCTCCACCTCATACACCAAGCATTTGCAAAATCTATTCCTCAGTCCATTATTTTAAAACCCTGCCTTTCGTTCCACTTCTCTAACTCCCAGGTTGGAGGAGGTCCATGGTATGGCCAATCGCATCATCAAGATGAGGGAACAGCTGGTGGCTGGCCTGAAGAAGGAGGGCTCCACCCACAACTGGCAGCATGTCATCGACCAGATCGGCATGTTCTGCTTCACAGGCCTCAAACCCGAACAGGTACACACATGCCTTATTCTTTATTCATAGGGTGTGTCCAAAATGAGTCAAGAACATAAGTATTCTCTTTACAACCTTCTCTGTGACCAAATCTTATAATTGACATTTCCAGTTTTATTAACAATGGACCCAATTCCAACAGCATTACAACTCCCCACTCACAGCTCATGTCTTTAATGATAGTTACAGAAGTCTACTCTTTTGTTACCATTGATTTACACAGGGATGATTAAATGATTGCCCAAGCCAAGAATGCCAAGTCAGTACTTCCGAAGTTGTCCTGGGATGAACAACCTTCCCGAGAATGTGAGCACAGATTTGCTGGCTCTGTACTGAAGATTATAGTGCTGTTTATTTGTACTAACTAATTTGGACATGATGCGTTGTTCTTGCAATGAATTTTGCAAATGGTTCACTTACCGTGCCCAGAATTTCTGGGTCTGGGATTCAAACTGGCACCGGCACCAGTCACAAGTATAATTCTCTAACCTCTAGACTCCCACTGCCCCCACCTGTAACCTAACAGATAGAAAATCATCAAACTGAGGCATTAGCCCAGAAATTTAATTGAAAGTCCATCATGAAGAAGAATTCACACAGTTAATTCCTATGAATAGACATCAATAAATGTGTTAGCCTCAACTGTCCCTCGAAGCTAAAAAGAGAACTAGACTCCAAGAACATACAGCATCAATATGGGCTGGTTGACTTCTGTTTTAAAGGCAGGGTAGGTAATCTTGTTTAGAAACACTTTTTGTTATAGTTGTTGAATCTTTCTGGACATCCTGATAGTGATCAATAATACAACAGCTCTGACACTAAAATGGTGCAGGACAGGAAAAACTGTCCAATCGACTACCTACCTACCTAGTAGTAGTAGTGCACGTTCGTGTTTCCGAGGAAGGGCTTTATTTTTCAAACTTACCCACTCTAAGGTGGTTGTTTGTTTTAAATCTTATTTAATTTTTTAATATGCTTACCTAGTGCAACTTGGATGAACTGTTGACCTGACATTTCATCCACCATGTACTGTCAGGTCTATTTTCCATTGAAGATTGCTGGAAAAAGCTACTTGTCATTAGTATTAAGCAAAATTAAGTATGTTTGGCTTTCTCCTCTTTCCCTGTCAACATGACAAACAAAAGTGAATGCACATAGAAAGTTGTTCATTAAAAGTTTGAAAGGGGAATAAAGAAATATCTTTTAGTTTGTCCTCAGATGACACACTAATCAAATGAAACTAAAACTGCGGGCTAGCATGCGTGACTGCATCAGAATAGGCTACAGTTGTCTGTGATATTGTCATAAATCGTAACTGAACACAATACACATTAGGGGTGTAACGGTATGCAAAAGTCACGGTTCGGTACGTACCTCGGTTTTTAAGTCACGGTTCGGTATGATTTCGGTACAGTGGGGAACAAAAGACATGCAAAACATAACATTTCTTTTAATATATTAAGTTATAAACTTGTAAACAGTGGCTAATTGGCCATAATCTCCTGAACAAAGGAAGGCACATAAAGGAACATATCTTTCTTTCTTCAATAGAAACATACCTAGGTCTAGGTATTTAAAATAAAATGTCAGTCATGCTGAAACCCCGTTGGCGATGTCTGTAATGAAGACCGTCTGGTGGAGCCAGCCCGTCAGGCTCACTAGCCATAGCCGCTATTTGCATAACAAACAGGCAATGAGGGACTAGCTTAGTGTAACCGAGCGTTCTAGAAGCCGAAGTGCCCACCCAGGGATTCGAACCCGGGTCTCCCAGACACTAGACCCGCACGCTAACCAGTCGGCCAAAGGGGAATCCCCGTTGGCAAGTAGCCAGCGAGCGTTCTGACGGGAGACCCGATTTTGGGTGTTACATTAGCACAACACAAACCATCTC
>CABFOS010031268.1:15412-26303 GCA_900660315.1 Diretmoides pauciradiatus
TGCAAAACATAACATTTCTTTTAATATATTATTAAGTTATAAACTTGTAAACAGTGGCTAATTGGCCATAATCTCCTGAACAAAGGAAGGCACATAAAGGAACGTATCTTTCTTTCTTCAATAGAAACATACCTAGGTCTAGGTATTTAAAATAAAATGTCAGTCATGCTGACAAGCTTCTAGCTGACTCTGGTGTATTTACGGTTCATCCCTGTATGATATATTTTTATCTTATTTATTTTGCTTAGTGTTATGGCACCTGCTGTCTTATGTGCAATGACTGTGACCTTTGATTCGCTTTTGCACTGAGAGCACTGACATGCCAGGCCACATTTGTGTTCTTCTGTGTCTGAGTGTATGTTCTGTGTTTACGTGTTGGTCTGGAGAAACTGAATTGCCCCATGGGGACTAATAAAGTGAACTGAACTGAATTGAACTGAAACCCCATTGGCGATGTCTGTAATGAAGACCGTCTGGTGGAGCCAGCCCATCAGGCTCACTAGCCATAGCTGCTATTTGCATAACAAACAGGCAATGAGGGACAACACAAACCATCTACACATTCTATTGACCAGTCCAACAGGTCAGGAGTTTCTTGGTTAAAGTCTTTCACTCAGTTCGACTGGGGGGGGATTTCCCGAACCTGGCTGGGCTGGATGCTATGGTGATTAACTAGCGCACTGCCAGAGACTTTTCTACAATGTCCGACTCTGGGGGGAAACACAGAGTTTTGAATTAGTTATGCACATAACGTGCGTGGTTAAAACTAGACTATTCATTCGGATCACAACGCGTACTGAACCGAACATCCTGTACTGAACGGTACGGATACGTGTACTGTTACACCCCTAATACACAGACAAGACATGCAATGAACTTATCGAGGTCTGTATGAACAGCTGAGCGATCCATTCCTCTGAAAGAAGTACTGAGGAAACCAAACGGCGTGTCCTAGCGGGAATTTGGCCTTGTCAGATCCAAGATAGTTCTCTCACTCCTGAGTAACAACTTTATTTAAATGCTACCATGTGTATGTTCTGTAGGTGGAGCGCCTGACAAAGGAGTTCTCGGTGTACATGACCAAGGATGGCAGGATTTCCATGGCAGGTGTTACCTCTGGCAACGTGGGAAATCTGGCACACGCAATCCACGCAGTCACCAAGTAGAGTGGAACCTGCTGGGAGAGTGACTAAATCAAAGCAGCAATGTTAGAGACGCTTATGTGTCATTTTCTCTCCCTGTTCCCTCCATTCCATCTTAGAAAATGAGCTGGATATTCAGTTAGAAATTGTATTGATTGGATTTCATCAGGAGTTCAGTTCTGACTGACCCTTGTCCCTATTGTAAGGGTTGGTATTAAACGGTTTAGTTTCCAGTTGGCCTCTTTCTCCTTTTCATTGGACAGACAACAAAGACGAACTGTAGACATACACATTTCCCCATTACTGACTGAGCTGATGTCTGAGGGCTCTCGTCTGCTTATTTATTAAATGGAATCAACTCTTGGCTGTAAACTAATGTCCTTGAATGTTTGTCTGCTGTGGGCCCACTTGCTAGAAAACCTAAAGCAACATTAGGGTGATGTTAGTCTGTACGTTTTAAGTGCGAGTTGTGATCTCTGTGTTGCTACGTGAATGTCTATAGTCAAAAGTATCAGTTATAGTTTTGTTTTGCTCCCTTGAAGCAGACATGATAGTATTGACCTCCTGTAGCACTTTATAAGAGATATGGCACTATTTGTTTCAAGATTAGCCCGGTGCTCTGTATTTTTATCATGAAATGTACTTTAGTAACAGGCAAACCTTTGTCAATTGGCCAATCAACCATTATCAATCTAATCTGTTTTTTTCCATCTGAACTAATCAATCATTCAAGTCTCTTCACTCTCTCTGTGGAGTATTTGCCCTATCTTGTTTCTGTTGTATTCAGTATTCTTTCTACAGGAATTGTAAGTCTTTTTTTGCATCTTAATCTAGTTGGTTGCAAGCCAGCAGTTTCTCAGTCAGTCGTCGTTAATGCCGCTTATACCATGAGCACTACAGTCATGAGAACACAATGTAGGGTTGGGTTGATGTGTTGTATATTTGTGTGTTTTCACCATGCAGCTCTCTAGACACTTCTTATTCCACCCTAGCCTCAAATCCAGTACCCTGCTTGTTTTCATTATTTCCATGCGACATTTACATTTGATACCAGTACAAATGTCTGCGTGGGGGAAAATAAAAATGGGTGGGGTACCTGATTGGAGGTAACACCACCCGTGACTGAGTGGTCAATTCGTGAAGAAACGGGCACACTCTGCTCCATACATCAGATTTCAAAGTTCTAAGTCTGAATCTGTCTTATTGAGATTGTGGGATAGAAGGCACAGATGGCATGTAAGGAATGTGGGGAATGTTTGCCCCTCTCCGTTTCATAAACTGGGCATTTAGCCTCCATGTTTTACATTCTGTCATCGATAATGGAGCGTTGGTCATGTACCTTACTCTGCACAAACAATAAATCATATAGTAATAATCTGAACTCCTGTATTTTTTTTCCCACCTGTCCTTTGTCCTAATCTGAGTGCAGATGTACTGGAGCCGTAAACTCACCTGAAATCAATTGATCCACCTTTTATTTGCAGAATAGTTCACCCACCTTTCTGAACTGCCATCAATCTTGTGCAGGTAAATTCATATTATAGTAACATGCAACTGATATGACATATATGGTTATAGTTTTTTCCCCCCTGAAAGTATACCTGATTTTTGTTTACATGTAAATTGGTGGTTTTCTGCCAGAGATGATCCCAGACAGGTCATAATTTGCCCACCTTTTTAGTCAAAATAAAAACCCTCATAATTAAGGAAATATAATCCCCTAGGCAAGGGTGGATTTAATCATTTTGGGGTGCTAGGGAAGGGCAAGTATGGGGCCCTCCCTCTTCAAGCTGTGGCTGAGCAAAGTATGTAAGGCTAGAGCTCACAAGAGCTTGTTAGGCTTGGAGGCAATGGTAATATTGCTAGCAATATTACACTAACACAATCTTTTTGTCTGTGCATTTCTTTGGTAGTTTTACTTTATGTTTTTACTTCTCTCAGAGCAGCTGTGGAGCAGAAAATAAGCTTCAGGTCAAGTGGAATAGTTCTCTGTAACCTGACTGAGTAGGGGCGTGGCCACGAATCAAAATTGAGTTGATTTGCTGTAACAAGAGGAGGGGTGTAAGCAAATTGGAAATACAGGATTTGTGGTATTCCTGCCGGGCATTTCTGCCTGACGCGCCTCCTCCGGCGCCTTTGGAATGCTTGTGTACCCTGAACACTTGGGCCTGACTGGGTCATCAGCAAATGTCTTAAACTGATGAAAAACAGGCATATAATACTTGATATTCCTGTTTTTCTGTGGGGCCCTCTCGCTGCTGGAGCACCCCTGTGTGCTTCTTAAACAGCAGTGAACAAATACTGCAGGCCTACAAGTAATGCTCTCGTGTTCTGTTCGCTAGCTATACATATTAAGTTAGAAAGCACGAGTCTGGGTGACAGTCAAATAATCTTGTTTTAAAGGCGGAAGTACTACATTACCCAGAAGCCCCGGGTCACGTGATGAGAAGTCACGTGTCTCGCTGCGTCGTGCAGTCCGCTCTCCCGGCAGACAGACGTCCAACTGCCGTCGCTGGTGGCTGCAACACTGAAGGTAAATGTCAACAGTGGTCGTAATATCAGCATTTTAACCTCTTTTTATGAATAAGAGATCAATAATAACGATATAAAAATATGTAAAGGCGTGGTTTATGTGTGTTTTCTGTTAAGCTAACGTTATTGTTGAGCTAGCTAGCGACATGACTTTCTAATATAGGATTGATGACTGGCAGCATCAGCGGTTATTTTTAACAATAACATACTAAAATGAAGGTTAACGCTAGGTATGAAAGTTACACATAGCTGAGGGTTTTGTGCTGTTGCTTAGCACAGCATTGCAGTGAATGTAATTGAGGTCAGGCATCATCAATCACGACGCCTCTCTCGGTCTGGGGTGTCTTTGTTTGCTGTCTGACCATCTTTGTTCATTAGCCTGATGAGGTGGAGGTTATAGCCACGGTACTGATGACTTATATGTCACAGGTCCTTGCTGCTAGGTGGCGAAGAGATGGCAGTCTAGTTCTCACGTTGACCCAAAAGCAATCATTCATGGCTCTGTTTGAGTTAAAGGTATGCACACATAGAAAACTGGTTTAGAACAGTGTTTCTCAACTGGTGGGTCGTGACCCAAAAGTAGGTCCCGGACTCGTTCTGAGTGGGTCTCGGAGTGAGTGGTCAAAATGCAAAAGTACCCAGACTTTGAAACGCTTATCAGGAGTAAAGCACATCCCCAATTATCTCATTAGCTTCCCCAAATACCTGTTAAGTGAAAGCAGTCCGTTTAGTAGAACTGGGAGAGATGATCATGTTATGTGTGTAGACACAGTTACGCTGTTATGATCATTTTATTCATATTCACCAGGATCAGCAGCAGTTGTGATGTTCATACTCATCAGTTTATTAATTAGGATCCGTTTGTTATTGTAGAGTAATGTGCTCTGAATGCAGGGATGAAAATATTTGTTTATTTTATGTTACAAAAGTCATGACAAATACATTTTCTTGGTTTAAATTCTATAAAAGTGGGTCGCGACTTAATGAAAATGTGGGTCCCGAAGCCAGACCAGTTGAGAATCACTGATTTAGAAGATAGGCTGTCACTTTCTGCGTACAGTCCTTAACATTATGTGTTGTTGAGTAACTACCAGCAACTGTATTCTATGTGGTTGCATTCAAAAAGTGAGAAGGGCCATTCTCCATTAAGATCAAGTTTCATTACAGGGCACAATCTTTAAACATGTCAAGGATCCCATTTGCATGTAAAACAGTCCTATACTAACTTAGATTAAATTGAGTTCTGTTGCATTGAACTTTATTAAAGCTTGTAGTTGCATACCTCATTAAAACGTCATTGTTTTTGTAAAGGTCATGCAGTTAATTGTTGAAAAACTATTTTGTATTCGTCAATGGGGAAAAGAAATGGAGATTTACCCGGGTATGAATACATCCAGCAGAGACACCATTTGTCACTGAGAACTAATGCGGTATTACAGATCTCACCTAACACTAAGCTAATGAACCACTTTCTCTTTGTATGTTGATGTTAGGTACTGCATTTTTACTGCCAATTCAAGTAAATTTCAATGCAACCAATATGTCATTACAGATCACGGAGGGAGTGGCTGCCCCTTCACACTGACCCTGGTAACTTTTCTGAAACATCAGTGGCCTCCCGAATGTCCTGGAACTGGGACAATAGGCTAAAAAATTGTGCTGCTAAGTAATTCCTTGTCTGCACCCAGATTCAGCATCCTTCACTTGGATCCAGAGAGTTAGAGGGTCATTTTGTGGGGTGTTTGAAGCCTTGCTGGTCAAGTGGTAACTTATTGATTCATGGCAATTAACACTGGTGTAGAAGATTGGGGTGGTGTTGGGAGTAATGACTCGGGAGAAAGGGCCTGGCTCTTGCAGAGCCCCAGTGTGGATTCTGTTCAACATCCTGAGTCGGACAGGAGGAGGACTGGGAGCGTGTCATCTCTGGGAGCTGTCTTCATTGTAGTGAACGCAGCACTAGGAGCAGGTCTACTCAATTTCCCAGCAGCCTTCAATATGGCAGGAGGAGTAACTGCTGGAGTGCTGCTTCTAATGGTGAGGAGACTGGAGTGAGGCACTATGCCTGAAAACATTTCCTTCTTTCAGTTCCTTTCCCCACTGCATGAGACATGTGTTCAGGCCTAGAATAATTTGGTGCAACAGTATAATATGTCAAGATCGAACCTGACTTCACCATATTTTCAGGCATTACTCATAGCCACTCTACTCTGCACCGCCAAAAGTGCTAGAGATGGAAACAGCAAATGCATGCACTTGTATAAATTCTCTGTTATCCTGTGACCCAACAAAAAACGCTTATAGACAGTATAGTGGAAGAGTGGGGAACTATAATGTAATGCTTCCTGTTTCTTTGTGTTTCAGTCCATGCTGGTCTTTATTATCAGTGGGCTGGTGATCCTGGGCTACTGTTCCCAGGTTGGTATCCATCGTATCCTGGCTTCCTTCTTTATTTCCATGTTTGATTGTTCCATTTGTCTTTCTCTTATGCTCTTCTCAATCTACCGTAGTCCTCTAAATCTGCTTATTTCCCTCTCCCTCGGACATTATTTTTCACTTAGTGGTTAAAATATTGGAGTAGTCTTAAATTTGCGATCTAAATTAGTTATATTTGCTGTGTTTGCATTTCTGGTCAAAAGAGGCTATATTTGCTGACATGTTAAAAAATGATGGCAAAGTGGTTAGTTCAGTCAATCACCAATATGTTATGTCAACTTAATATTTAGCACTTGTTCCATTATATATAACGACTGCTTTATGTTTTGAAAACTATTTGAAAGTATTGTCTTAAAATTCAGTTCTTTGTATGATTGACAATCTGACACTGTCTGATTTGGGCTGATGCGGGAAACCCCACCCATCTCATGTTACAAGTAGATTAAACACTAAGAATTATTTGTAAATAGTATTTGATCCAAGTTGCTCAAGGTCTAGCCATTGACAAACATTGTCAAACAGTCATCCATGTGTTCCGTATGAAAAAAACGGTACTGTGGGACAGAGCCAATCCTGCAGTCAATCCTCACAAGACGCCTTGCTGATGAGAAGTCAGAGGAGAATGGCAAGACTCATTCATGCTAACAAGTATATAATGGGCCACAAGTATATAATTTATATATAACAGCTCAGTACAACAGGGATGTGCAGAAGAGCATCTGAGAATGCACAACTCGTCAAACCTTGAAGCAGATGGACAACAGCAGTAGAAGATCATGCTGGGTTCCACTCCTGTCACCACAGAAGAAGTTCATGATCATCAAAAGTGGATTATTGAAGAGTGGGAAACCGTTGCCTTGCCTGACGAATCACGGTTTCTTTTGCTACATGCAAGGTCCGAATTTGGCGTAAACAGCATGAATCCATGGATACATCCTGCCTGGTATCAACGGCACAGGTTGTTTGTGCTGTAATGATGTTGGGAATGTTTTATTGGTACACAGTAGGCCCTTAGTGTCATTTCAGTATCATTTGAATGCCACAGTGTCCCTAAACATTATTGCTTGCCACGTGCGCCCATGTCACAAAGTATGCAATGTCTTAAGATTCTTCCAGAAACACAGTTTATTTCAGTGGCCTGTACAGTCACCAGATCTCAACCCAATAGAGCACCTTTGGGAGGAGGAGGAAAGGGGGAAAAATATCACTATTGACTCAGCATTGCCCAAAATATCTGCGACACATTTCCAGCTACTTGTTGAATTCATGCCTTCAAAAATCTATCTGTTTTGGAGGCAAATGTGGGTCCTTAGTTGTACCTAATGAAGTGGATACTGAGTGTCAATTCACAACAGTGGCTATACATCAAAAGGAATAACTCATAATTGTTGCAACACATTTACCACTGATTCTATGTCTACTTACAATGCAAATCTATTCTTGCATTTTTACCAGGTCAGTAATGAAGGCACCTATCAGGAGGTGGTTCGGGCCTCTTGCGGGAAGGTTACAGGAGTCTTATGTGAGGTGGCCATTGCCGTCTACACCTTTGGCACTTGTATTGCGTTCTTCATTGTCATTGGAGACCAGCTGGATCGCTGTGAGTACATTTGCACTGATGCAGTCAATTACTTACCAACCATCTTTCTCTCTCATTTGACTGCTTTGGTTGATTAGTTAGATCTTGGATGATTAAGGAAATGGGGCATAAACTATTTTCCAGTTTATTCTCAAACAGCTGCTAAAAGTTAAACACCGTTTTTCAAATCCCAGCTTTTTATGAATGTCATACAACTACATGTTATTTCTACCTACATTTACATTGACATTTTGAACTACATTTAGCCCTGATTTGTTTGTTAGAGCAAAGGGTAATGTAGTAGTAGTATCTGTATGCTCTGGGAAAAAAAGCTGTGCTGTCATTTTGGACAATGGGAAAAAGTTGCAAGGGTGACAGCACTCTGCTCCTTAACCTCAATAAATGTTAGTCATGTGGCTCACTCATGCATTTCCAGGCCTTTATGTGCTGACAGTGTAAAAATCCTACCGTTGTCTACTTCTCAAAATGGACTGTGATGCTGCTCGTCTTCAAACTGTTCAAATGAATGGAATAGTTATGACTTTGATTATCTAGTTTGCTAAATCTCTGCAATGTGCACAGCAATCTGTGGCACTCTCTCCATGTATTCAGTACCTCCCTCTCAATCTCTCAGTCCTTCTCAAAGATTTTTGTTATCTCCTTTTTTTTGTCGTAGTGGTAGCTGCAGCGGTTCATGAACCAGAGGCTGCGGCTAGTGTCCATTGGTACATTAACCGCAAATTTACCATCGTTGTTACTGCAGTCCTGGTTATTCTTCCTCTCTCCATCCCCAAAGAGATTGGCTTTCAGAAGTATGCCAGGTATACATCACTTCACATGTGGTTCAATGGTTCATTATTACATGTAAACTTGGTTATTGTTTTATTAGCTTATGTCTTGCATGATGAAAATTATGAACATGTTTGTGTTCTTTGTTGCTGTAGTGCATTGAGCGTCATGGGTACCTGGTATGTTACCATAGTCATCATTATAAAGTACATCTGGCCTGATAAAGATGTGACTCCAGGCTATATTCCCACCAGGTGAGCTCTCAATACTGATACTGCAGCATATGCTGTAACTTGCATTCACACTGTTTGCTTTTGACTAGATATACCGCGCCTTCAGACAGAAACGTCAGCACTCTCCTCATCATGCTTTGCTTGAGTTGCTAAATCAGTGTGTCTGTTACAGTGCGTCTTCCTGGACTGCGGTGTTCAATGCAATGCCCACCATATGCTTTGGTTTCCAGGTATCTCTTCATTTTCTATCAGTTGAGACCATGACATGATTTGCCTTTGGTAATTGCTATTACTTTGCTGTGACTTGAGATTAACATGGAGGAAAATGCTGTTTCTCCCCTTCTCCCTTCCTTGTCTCTCTCTGTCCGTATCATCTCAAAGTGCCATGTCAGCAGTGTGCCAGTGTTCAACAGCATGAGCAGCAGTGCGCTCAAGCCATGGGGATTTGTAGTCACTCTTAGCATGATTATCTGCCTCTTCGTTTATACAGGCACAGGTATGTTTATTGTGTGTGTCAGTATATGTGCCCTCTACTAAATGCATATACCTTAGGGATGCACGATATTGAAATTTTGGCTGATAACTGATTATTTCCATGGTCATATCGACCAATATCGATACCGATATTGCAATACCAATTTCCACCAGTAGGGTTTACCTTACACCAGTAACTGCGATGCTGGGTGCAGATGCAGACGCTGCTTTGTTATTACCTGGGTTTCGTTCTGAATCGCTTACTTTTTCTTTTTACTTTTAGTACGTACTGCGGCTGCCCTTACAAAGTACGTACTATTGCATGCATTAAGCATACAATTGGGACATACATGTACAGGTGATTTCAATAATTAGCCAAGGTGTCATCATTGCACTATCAATGTGTTGTGCACTCTGTGCTCTCTCAGCAGATCAGTCAATGCCACATATCTCCCGCTGTGCAGAGGATTGTGGGTCAGAATAGCCAGAAAAGCATGTTGGCTTGCATACTGCAAAATGTGACCGGATGTAGTACGACATCCTGGTATTTTTTCATACTGCATTCAACATACTGTGTATTGGGACATACTATATCTTTTCTGGCATACTAAATAGTATGGTAGTATGGGTATTGGAACTCAGCCCTGATTTCTCTCCACACCGCAGACATTTTCTCCTGTGTAGTTGGGTTAACAAGGGCTGTTTTTACACCAATCTGTTGTTGGCACATAGTTAATGTCATCATATCGGCATGACATATCGGGAATAATTTTGATATCTGTCCGATAACGATAATGCATTTTTAAGTAATTATTGGCCAGTACCGATATGATGACCGATATATTGTGCATCCCTAATATACCTGATAATGTACCTAATAAAGTGTCTACTGTATGTATACATGCAAGGTGGTTGACATACTAAAATGCTGGAATTAGTCATTGCATAAGATTAGGAAACTGCTGAAGTGCTTAAAAGTGATTTTGGTAACACTATTACTGCCATAATCCAAAATAAGCAATCTAATACAATAAATGACCTGTTTCACAAAGCAAATTTATAGTTAGTTAGATAGTTGTGATTCAGTATGTTCTGCCCTGTGTGCCTTCATTTATTATCTCCACCCAAGGACGAGGTCCAGGGCGAGAGGTAATGTTCTCGGTAGCGTCCGTTTGTTCGACCGTGTTCAAGATTACGCAAAAACTACTAAACCGATTTTCATGAAACATGGTGTAAGGGTGTAGCATCAGTCACCGACGAGCCTGTGAAAATTTGGGGTGGATCCGAATCATGGGGCGCCGCGTAGGGCGCCACATAAACAGGAAATGAGCTCTAATTGCTTAATGTCTCATCCGATTTTCAGGAAACTTGGTGGAAGGTGTAGTATCGGTCAACGACGACCCCATGAAATTTTGGAGATGATCCGAATCGTAGGGCGCCAACTAAACAGGAAGTGCGGTCTAATTGCTTATGCATCATCCCATTGACATTCTACTTAATATGCATGTTCCCTAAGGGTCAATGGGCACAATTTAACATGGCCGCCACCCAACATCAATGCAACGCCGCGTGAACAGGAAGTGAGGTCTAACAGCTTAACGCAGCATCCGATTTTCATGATATCGGCTAGATAGGTGTAACTTGACCCAAGGAAGAACTATTATATTCTGGAGTGGATCTGAATCTGAATCGCATAAACAGGCGACATG